>JAPYZD010004677.1:0-10945 GCA_030522725.1 Ichneumoninae sp. B BG-2022a | reverse complement strand
GGGGGGGGGGGGTGGATAAAAACGAAAGAGAGCAAGGTTTGTAGATAGAATAGAATCGAGAGCAGCGTGACAGATGTGGTACAGTTCCGCGCACGTATCAGGGCCATGGCCTCGAACTAGATAAATAAATGAAAAAATCCGCGAGAGAACCCTTAATCCACGAAAAACAATTGAAAACTGTTTTACATCGAATTACAAAATAATCGAAGACCGGTCGAAAAGATGGAATTATTTGTGCGCGACCTTGTAGTCCTTGCGAATAGTGTTCACCTCGCATAAGTTTCAGAGAAATGAGAGGGAATTGTGAAGACTTCTCGATGATATAAAAATCTAAAACAAAAACAAGCGTATTACAGATGTTGAAAATATTAATTTTGCATAATAATAATTCCAAAATGTTATTAAGAAACTGATGAAAAATAAAATTGTTCAACAAATCTTCCGGAAACATAACTTTTTTGAAATAAAAATTATTCGTTCATTTTTCTGAACACGTATGCATTTTTTCAGATTTTTAAATTCACTTTGAATTTTGTGACTTTCTACACGCTTGTACCATATAAAAAAAATTAAAAGTAAATTTAAAAATCTGAAAAAATGCATACGTATTCAGAAAAATGAACGAAGCACTTTCATAAAAAGAACACCTTTCTTTTTCTTCGATTTGTTAATAACATTTTGGAATTATTATTATGCAAAATTAATCTTTTCAGCACCTTTAATACGCTTGATTTTTTTCAGATTTTTATACCATCCAGAAATGTTTACAATTCCCTCCCATTTCTCTAAAACGTATGCAAAGTGAACTCTATTTGCAAGGACTACCTGAAGGTAGTACCGCTATGGAATAGTTTTTCTAAGAATTTCATGAAACTCTACATACACGCTCTTTAAGACTTCATTCAAACACTTGTAAAATTTTAATAATATTGGTGCATTTGAAGCCGAGATATTTATACGCAAAGTTGGCTTGATTAACATGGAACATATGGCCGATGCTACGTCAAACGATACATAAAAATTCCTACTATCAAAATTACTTTCAAGAAATTTATTTAAAAAACGAGATAAAGCTAGGATGGGGTTACACAAATAGTCTGACAAAAATTGAGAATGATTGTCCGCTTAGTTTCAAAAATATAACCTTGAGAAGCACGACGTTTTTCGTTTTGTTGGATATATTTTGCGAGTGAACGACCGCGGGGAGGGGAAACGGAACGACGATCTGGCAATAGTATACGCACGACTTTGCAGATTCGAATCGAATAATAAAATTATTAAGACCTCTCGACATTTTTTTATATCCACATAAAAATCATGCCTCAATCAGTGCGCACGGAAAAACGTATTCGACCTGCAATAACAGATACAAAAATAAAATCCAAAATTACACAATGCTTGAAGTAGCCTAGCCGGCGTACACATAATAAATACGGTTGAATCAACTAATAAATATTTAGTTGGCCGAACAAAATATTTTAATGCCTCGAAATGTTTCGGTGAAATCATTTTAAAAAAATTATTAAACTAAGCAATTTTTCAGCTGTACCAAGAAAATATTTATTTGAACGTCCCTGCACGAATCTTTAGTTGATTCAACCGTATTTTTTTATCAAGTTAGCCGGTGCGTTGGTCTAGCGGTTGGCGTGCTCGTCTCTAAACCAGTGCGCCGGTAGGTCGAGGGTTCGATTCCCGGTGCGGTCGTTTCGTCGAGAAATAAAAGTATGGGTGGGACATAGCTCTAGATATATACTTGATGCACCCGCGTACTTGTCCGCGTGAACCGCAAGTATATAGCTGTAGTCCATGTTTACATTCTCTGCCAAACTCGACGTAGCTGCGGAGCCGTGAAGCGAGACCGACTGTATCGGCATAGGTTTTCTGCAGTTTCTATATGCCTTTAGTTGTAAGACTAAAGCGAATGCAATACAGAGAGGAAGTCGGCTGCAACCGCAAAACTGGGGGACTTAAATTCGCTTTGAATTTTTTTTTCTGTTTAAATGGGATAAATGTGTAGAAAGTCACAAAATTCAAAGTGAATTTAAAAATCTGATAAAATTCATACGTATTCAGAAAAATTAATGAATCATTATCAATAAACAAAAATTAGGTTTTCGGGAAATTGGTTGAACAATTATATTTTTCATCAATTTGTTAATAACATTTTGGAATTATTATTATGCAAAATTAACATTTTCAGCGCCTTTACTATGCTTGATTTTTTCGCGATTTTAATACCATCGAGATGTGTTTGGAATTCTGTCTTATTTCTCTGAAACTTATACGAAGTGAACACCATTCGCAAAGGACTACCTTAAGAACGAAAAAAACAGAAATGAACAAAAAATAAGTGAGAACTAGTAATTACGCATCAATCGAGTGCACCCGCTATAAGACCCGCTGTAAGTAGGGGAGAGCGGGGCAAAATGGGACAGCGGGGGTAAAACTAAATTTTCCAATAATTTTTGGATGCCCCACTTACCATCACCCCCACGATCCAAAAGTTATTGGGAAATTGCGTCTTGTCCCATTATCTCGTTTTGCCCCACTGTCCCATTTTGTCCCGCTCTCCCCTAGTTTTGGGAAGCGGGGGACAATGCAGATAAATACATTTTTTAACAGTGTACGCGACCTTGGGCCGTTGCTGGTTCCAATAAAGAAATTAAATGATCCGGCGGCGTCGCGATTTTCGTCACAGACAGATAAAGTCGATCCCCCGATATGTACCAAAGGGCAAAAAGATAAATCATCAAATAACAGAAATAAAAAATATAACGTGTAATCACAGAAAATGCACTCAATCTGTAATACGAAAATCACTGCAGCTTCGATACAACAAAAAATGCGCGAATCGTTTCAGGGACTCCATCGGGAGAGCGATTTCTCACTTCACGATGCAATACCATCAAGGAGAGACGGAAAAACAAACGAGGCACGAGAGGAAAGTCGAAGAGAAAAGCTATTATTCTTTCTCGAGTAATATAAGTCGCAATTACGCAAGCCACGTCCGGCGTTCCTTAATCAAGTATCGATACTCAAGTTCCGCCGTCGCTTACACTGCCGTCGTCGTCCCTCACGACTCGCCTCCGCCAGTTCTCCATTTCGACTTTCACATCGGCAATATAACTCCGTCGAACTGCTAGCTTCGCGTTTCCGGCGTCAGCCCAATTGAAAATCGGGTACGAACCCCCTGGTTCTTTTTTACGCCCACTACTTCCCCCGATGTCCTCTCGTTAATCTTCATTTTTTATCGACACACACTCCTTTATCGGAAGCGAAAAACTCTCGGCTAGTTCCACAACGGAATCGCAAATCTCCACGGGCGAGACTCGCGCTCCACTTTGCCGCGATACCCACTCGACTCCACATTAGCCTCGACCCTCGAAGATCGCACTTTTTCGCACCCTCCACTTCGCAGCTGCACAACTCGGCCGGGAATTAATATTTCTTTGCTTCTTTGTAGTGAAATCGACACAGCAGGATGTAACCGACAATTCCGGCGCTTTTCCATGAAGATTCAAGAAACTGTGCAGAAATTGAAAGCTCTGGAAGCTAATTGCCTCACGAAGCCCATGCATGTTTATTGAGGGTAAATGTATACAAATGAATGAGAAAATTGTATCATACTCGAGAAACGAAGGGGAAAAAAGAACCACAAAACTTGGTCTGTTCTCCCAATTAGTGGAACACCATACCCCGAACGCGGCACCAAAAGTTTGAGAATACTTTACTCTCCACTCGTGTTCTTTGTGTTTTATCTTCATCGCATTCGAACTCTCCTCGCGCACTCGCTCGCCGGAGTACGTACTTATTAATTGTAATTATCAAAGCAAAGCCGGCTTTAACCTTCCAGCGGCTCTCCGGGTTTCCTTGTCCTAACCATTTTACCCCTGGAGGGAACATAGGGAGAGAGAGAGGAGTTTGCAAAACACAAAGCGGATTCGTAGAGTGTTTGAGTTTTTTGCCTCGTTATATTCTCCGGTGCAGCTGTAGCTCGGAGAAAGGGGGATGAATGGAGGAGAAAAAAACACAAACTGGAGGCCAACGGAGAGAAAGAGACAAGTAGAAGCTCGCCTTCGTTTAGCCGCCAGACACACGGGAGTCGGCGGACGGAGAGGAGAGCACCGGGTCGTTTGCGGAAGGAGCTGGATAATTGCACTTTCTTCGCCGCGACGAATACGCAGTGTGTTGTTTTCTCTTTCGACTCGGGAGGAGGAAAAAGTTCGCCCGTTCGTACCCTCACGGATCTCACTGCCGCTTCGGGTTACCGCCAAGTCTTTCACGGACGGTATATATCGTTACATCTTTTTTCACTCAGCGTTCGGTTCGCTCAAAGATTAATGTAGAAAAGGCATTTTTAAAAATATTTAACGGTAAAGGGTTTTTTTATGTACAGTAAAACTCCGATTAACCGGGGTGCCCGCGATTGAGGGACCCCCCGATAACTGAAACCACGGTTAATGCGAATTGTCATGATAAAAAAAATGTTAACAAGTTAAATAAGAATCCAGTATATATGAATTGTTACTTCACCCTTCAAGCTCTAATGCTCTTTCCAGTTGAAAAATAATTTTTTTTCTCAACCGCTCGGTACTTGTTTGTATCGAAATCTTCGAAAAATTCGAATTTTCAATGTTTACAATTACATTTTATTTAAGTGCCATGTTATTTGAAAAACTTTGTTTAGGATGCATAATCAAGCACAACTATTCGTCAAGATTTTGCATAATATTCTAATAAAAATCAAAGATTTTTTCTTTTTTTCAATGGCGGTTTTACCAACGTGTCAGATATTTTACTCTGGGCATTGAAGGTCCAATTAATGGCGAGTGTGTACTTTAGGTTTTTTTTCATACATTGCGTTAATTACGCTTGTTTTTTGTAACAATTAAGCACTCTCGTTCGTTTTGGGTTTTTCAATTTTTAATTTGCGCATGTTTTGGCGACTACCAAAAATATAACGATTATTTATGCAATAAAGGTTAAAGTTAACGTTAAAATGAAGACACTCGGGAGGGGCAAGGTTGATCCGCTCCCCAGATAATATAACCGCGGTTAATCGAGGTTTTACTGTATATCGATATATTTTCTACGCAACAATGAAATTATTGCGTTTGGAAAATAGGATAAAATTTTCGAAACATATGCATACATTAAATCCATTTTTTATGTCAAAAAATCATTTGAAATCTTGATATTTTAATTGAAATATACCAACGACAATTATCTCGGACTTCCGTGAGATGGTTTTGATAATACACCAAAATGGGATTCTCCAAGCCCAACGCAGCGTATATGCGGTTGAGGTTAAATTTGTCGAGGTGGTAAACAAAAAAAAAAAAAGAAAATAGGAAAGCACCGAATAGCTATAAGTCCACGTCACCCAGTTCCACTCCATCTTTGCACCGCAGAGGCTCCAAAGTACAAAGAAAGTAAACAAAAAAAAGTCCCGTTGCATTCTCGTGTGCCGGGAAATTCTCTATTCTTTTTTTTTCTTCTCTTTCGTCGCTTTCGAAAATTGCCTCGCACACGCTGATGTTGGTACGCGGGGGCGGGAAAGAGGCGACGACAGGGACGAGCTGCGGCGGTTGTGGACGTCGGTTGCCGATCGATGTAAGCGATTTTCCATCGAGACATGTGGAGAACGCGAGAAGGTGTGAGAAAACCAAGCGCCGCTATGAAATATTGTTTTATATTCGCCATAAAAGTGATGCGTTTTAAGGGAATTGAAATTCCTTCTAGGGCAGCGGCGAGGGGGGGGGGGGGGGGGGGAGATAGGA
Organism: Ichneumoninae sp. B BG-2022a; assembly: GCA_030522725.1. Taxonomy (NCBI): domain Eukaryota; kingdom Metazoa; phylum Arthropoda; class Insecta; order Hymenoptera; family Ichneumonidae; species Ichneumoninae sp. B BG-2022a. Next base: position 5,165 of record JAPYZD010004677.1, on the reverse strand, counting down.
AAAAGAAAGAAAGGGAGCGATGCTAGGCATATATATATATATATATGTCCATATATAGATTGTAAAACGCATCGTGTGTTATGGTGTCGGCGAGGGGCGACGAAGCGAAGGACGTTGTCAGAATATTGATAAATTCCTGCGCGCACTAACACACACGCACAGACAGACACAGCTCCTGGTCCCTTGATTGCATCGTTCGAGAATCATCGTCGCGGTTCCCCCTCGGAATGCGAGGATATTCGAGCATTAACTTATCTTCGACTTTATCGATTGGCCACCCCATGACGCTGTTCTCTTAATCCGGCAGAAATCTTCAGAATTCGCGGATCTTCGAGCATTGATCTCGAAGTACCGAGATGTGCAAGTTCACAACTTTCAATGCGTTCTAGCAGTGTAAATATACGGTTACAGTAATTGAAAAAAAAATCACGGTTAGCTTCAAAACTATACTTTCTATAGTGCCTTGGAAGAGAAAAATATAGCGACGAGACTATAATCCAGAGCGTCTCTCTGCCCTAAGTTATAAAAAATGATCATTTTTTTAATACCAAATCATGAATTCCCATCGTTCATATTTCCACCCTCGACTCCTCGTCAAAATCACTTTTATCCTCCCCTTTGCACTAAATTTCAAAGTGTAACCTCGCACCACGTGATAAAAGAGAAAAAAAATGACATTTATGGTACCACATAAAAAAAAATTCAGAGTATCTCGGAGCAGGAGATCCGGAAAACTCCGGCTCCGGAGAATATTGATACTGTGACAAACGTGCTCGCTCCTTCTTCCGTCTTCGTCGCTCATAAACGCATATCTACATACGACAGTTACATACGGCATCGGTCGCATACGCTGTCCTACTAAATTTTCCGAACATTACAGGCGTACACAACGTGAAATGGTGCCGGGGGGATGCCGTATTTCATATTGTCCAAGTATCGCTATGGCGTCGCCGAACGAAGCCGCAAAGACCATTCCTCGATTTTCCTCTCGGCTGGGGCTGCAGGAGTGCACGAACAGGAGGCTCTCCGCTAACTCTCTCTCTTCCTATGAAAGAGAGAAATCGAGGGACAGAGAGAGAGATGAAGAGGAATATAGAGCCTGCAGACTGTGCACGAGGACAGATAGATAGAGAATAGTGTATAGAGAGTGCTCGAGGCTCACGAGAGTAGCAGAAACAGCATTGTTCTGTATATACGTTGCTATAGTGGGGAACCCGGGATTTCGCGTATCGGCGAAAAGCGCTGCGGGAGAGTGGCCCAGGACACTGTTTCGTGTCCGCGCGGAGGCTTTTTACTCTGCCCTCGGCGATACGACGGAACCTCTCGTATGCGGCCCTGTGTGTGTCTCTCTATAGCTTTCGATAGCGGTACTGTAGTACAGCGACTCTAACGGATATCCCATACTTCCGGCTACATCCGGAGCACTGCACGTGCCCACAGAGAGATGCAGAAAATCGAGAAATACCGAGTGCAGACTGCGCGAACTGTGTTTATCGGTAATCCGTTAGATAATGCGTACTTGCGCATGTATACGGATAATATTTGGAATCAAATTCGAGGCTGTTTCTTTGTATCAGCTGGACGAATTTTTTTTTCCACGGTTCGTGACATTTTTATGCATTAAATCGGTAGATTTAATTGTGTGGATATCAATACACAAGAATGAATTCGAATTAACGCTCGTTGTGTAAAACATGCGAGTTTGAAAATGAGTTCAATGCATCGAACAATTTATTTTATCTCGATCGCGCATTAAATTTTATAGTTGGTGCGTAAAAACTTCATCATTTTTTCATTTGCTTGTTTATTTATTTCATTAGCGGGAATTGCCCTTTTACATATATATAAGTAGTATTTCAATCAGAATATGGAAAGTACGTTACAGATTTTTCTATAAAATTAACACATCCACGAACAACAGTGTAAAAAAATATTTTGAATATTAATTTTCTAAAAGTTCATAGCTTGAAGCGCAGCGTAGGGTCCTCTCAGCCGCTACCTCCTTCAGGTAATCCTTGCGAACAGTGTTTATAGCATCGTGAACCCCCATCCACTTCGCATACGTTTCAGAGAAATGAGAGGGAATTGTAAACACTTCTCGATGGTATAAAGATCTGAAAAAAATCAATCGTATTAAAGATGATGAAGAGATTAATTTTGCAGAATAATAATTCCAAAATGTTATTAACAAATTGATGAAAAATAAAATTGTTTAATAAATCTCCCGGAAACAATTTTTTTTTTATGGAAATTATTCGTTCATTTTTCTGAAGAGGTATGCATTTTTTTAGATTTTTAAATTCACTGTAAATTTAGTAACTTTCTACACGTTTTTCCCATATAAAAAAAATAAATAAAAGTGAATTTTTTAAATCTGAGAAAATTGATACGTATTCAGAAAAGTGAACGAAGCACTTTCATAAAAAAAAGTTAGGTTTCCGGGAGATTTGTTGAACAAATATTATTTTTCACCAATTTGTTAGTAGCATTTTGGAATTATTATGCAAAATTAATCTTTTCAACACCTTTAATATGCTTGATTTTTTTCAGATTTTTATACAAATCCAGAAGTGTTTGTGATTCCTTCTCATTTCTCTGAAACTTATGCAAAGCGAACACTATTCGCAAAGACTACCTTAAAGACTGCCACCGCTCCATTGAATCCCAGATTTTCTAGACTATTTGCCTGCCCCGTTAATCTCGATGCGACCGATCTCACCCCGAATTCGGAGCGAACTTGAGAAGTAACAAAGTTCCGCACATTTCGGAAAGCTCTTACAGATTCGTGTGCAATTTAATAGACCATTTATATTAATTTATATTAATTTATATTAATTTATATTAATTTTGATAGTAAATTTTTACTGTGCGGTGTTGCCAGTAAAATTATACAGCATTGTTTTTAACTTACTTTACTCTTTGTTATTATGAAAAGTCATTTTGCGATTCGTTAAAATTAAATCCTGTTGAAAAATAATAATTTCTGTCTTATCAAGAATTGACATTTCGTACAGAATCCCGCGTCAAAGGTGCATTTTTTTTTACATTTAGCGATCTAATCAAACCCTCAATTTTCTTTTTTTTAATTAAAAATATATTTATCACTCCGCCGACTTGCTACCAACAGTTACTCAGGTTTTTTTTCTTTCTGCTGCTGCAGCGCTTGCACACAGAGGATATACGGCGTTTCTCGGTAGACTCGCGTTAGGACACTCCACTTGTGAGACGGCGAGACGGATAAGCTCGATTTTCTCGTCGACGACAATGGAGGCGCACAAAGACGACGACGACGAAATATTACGACTCTCGAGGGTTCTTACTTGGGATTCGACGAGAAATGTACGAGGCCATTGTTTCGCTCGGTTCGTATATAGAGCCCGCTCGTAAAATAGTGCAGACGTCGTTTCGTGGCGCAGGTCGACGGCTGACCATGCATTGACCGTTTCTACTTGCCGCAGTAAGAGTGGCATCTTGTGCTCTCGGGACGTTCTCGCCACTGGATCGTCCCTCACGACCTCGAAGCATTAAATAAAACTCATCGATTTATAAAACGATTGCCTTCTTGAATTAATGGAAGTTACAAAAAAAATTATGGTATATAAGAACCGGTGCGTTGGTCTAGTGGATAGCGAGCTCGCCTCTAAACCAGAGCACCGGTAAGTCGAGTGTTCGATTCCCGGTGCCGTCGTTTCGTCGAAAAATAAAAATATGGGCGGACATAGCTCCAGATATATGCTTGAGGCATACGCGTACTTGTCCGTGTGTGTCACAAGTATATAGCTGTAGTCCATGTTTACATTCACGATTAACCTGGACGTAGCTCCGATACCGTGAAGCGAATCTGAAACCGATTGTATCGGCATATGTTTTCTGCAGTTTCCCTATGCCTTTAGTTGTAAGACTAAGGTGAATACGATACAGTGGGGAAGTCGGCTGCAGCCGCAAAAATGGAGGGACTGGCTCGGTGCGTAAGGACAAAAAACAGAATTGGTCATAACAGTGAAATAGAGGACTCAGTGATTACGCATGAACCGAGCCGGTCCCTATAAGGCAGTAGTTGCTTTAAGAAGCGGGGGATAATAACGAAAAAAATAAAATAAAAAGAAGATCGTATATATCGAACACACTGAGAAAAATGGTTCTTTTCTCCGGTTTCTTCGTGCATTATTAATCAGTTATTAGAAGGTTGAAGTAAGTGAGTAAGATATTTACTGAAGTGAAGTAAGATATTTCTTATTTTATTCTCAATGAAACGTGAAACAGTAAACAACTCTCCGTTATGAAATAACACGGTTCAACTCTTCGCTTACTTTTCTCGGCGAGTATTAATTACGCGGGGTTGTCTCAAGTTTTCCGGGCACTGCACAGTTACAGGTACGAGAAAATGTGCAAAAGGCTCAGACTGCAAGTCAGTGTCTCCGGGTAATGTAAAGACCCCTCTTCGACCCCCCCCCCCTCACTCCCGCCCCTCGAGCATCTTGCTCTTTCGCATATTTCTATCTGGGTCCATCCTGCTCCACCCGACTTTACTACGAATTGTCGAGTACCTCTGAATCTTTAATAATATTCTCGGCCCGAGTGCCAGACCCACAGGCCACCCCGCACATCTCACCCCCACCCAGGCCTCGTAAAGTACCGTAAAGTATAATTCTTATTTCAATGGTCTCTTCTTCGATGAACTTTGTTTTACGGAAGTTTTTCGTTTACAGAGACTCGCAGACCGTAACCGCTGTAGATATTGATTCTTGGAGCTATGGTTACGAGTAGAAATACAATTAATTAATTATATTACATTAAAAAATATATATTTATGACATGTTGATTCCTGTGGCTCGCCTCTCGAAACTGTAGATACGCGTAGAAAGTCAATATTTTGTTCTAAGGGCCGAATTTTAAGACGTTGGTTTGAACTTGAGATCAAACTTCAGACCCAACTTAAGACCGAACTTAAGATTGAACTTACGATCGAACTACAGTCAAATTTGCGTTCAGACTGAAGTTCGAACTTAAGGAGGGTGTCTCGCTTAGCGCTGACTTCGCATATGTTCGACAACAATAAGAGAAACTTGCAAGTACTTCTTGATGGTGTAAAAATCTGAAAAAAAATCATGTATACTAAAGGTACTGAGAAGATTCATTTTGCATAATAATAATTGCAAAATGTT
>JAPYZD010004676.1:0-10945 GCA_030522725.1 Ichneumoninae sp. B BG-2022a | reverse complement strand
CCCCGGATTGCAAGACTAAAGAATTCCACAATCCTTTCCCCCACACAATATCCAGCCGGTCCAGTACACGAACTCTTTCCTTCCATTCGGAAGAAGACGGTCTAAAAAATCGTGAGTTCGATATTTTGGCTGGCCCGGAATATCGAAACGTTTCAATATATATATTGTAACGGGGCGATCGGGGCCGTCGTCATCGACACCCGAATTGTTACCTCCCGTTCGGACGCTAGGGGCTTAGCGGCGAGAAAACTCGCGCTAATCACAAGAGGCTCCCCCCCTTGCGATAGAATCGGCCCATGTACGGGTATTGTCGGTAAGGGCTTACCCGTCCGGGATAAAATAACGAGCTGGCTGAAATATCAATCTATCGAGCAAGCAATCGATAGCTCGGAAACCGACCTTACCGATATTTCGGAAGAAGAGTTAATTAATCAATCTAATTCGATTGAATTTTCCGTTCAATGTTGTGAGCAAAGCTTCCCTGCTCACGCGAATAACACGTGAACCGAGCAGCACTACTTAAATTGGAACGTCGGTAAAAATACTTGAACAAAACGACAAAACCGAAATGAAATTGATAAAAACCTGAACTAACCGATAGAACGATGTAAAGGCGAAACATCCTCGTCAAGAATAGAAAGAAACAGGGAATTAACATCGATTTACGGCGAGAGTTTTTACCGGTTCTCATTTACCGAAATTGTAACGCGCGAACATGAACGGGTAGAAAGTGCCCGGGCCCCTACACTCCGCGAAAACCCAACTAGGCACGGGAGTGATGGGCGACGCGATAAGCGATACGGGGAGTAGCATACGCCGCCATGACGTCATGTCACGCCACTACCCCTCCACCGTGCTTTCGTACGTGCCGCCGTTACGTAAGCTGCCACCTCTCCGGGGAAAGTTGCTTAACGACGGATCAGGGCCCTAGGACCACCTTGGCAACAGTGAGACAAGACGATCGACGATACTATTCCCGAAAAGCGCACGTCACCCGTGCTTTAACATAGGGACTGACCGCGTGATATCGTACGACTTTTCCACCTCCGCCTTATCCATTACATAACGCGGAGAAAACTATAAAAACTGCCGATCAGACCACGGAGATACGCATTCTTTATTCAGATTTCAAACGTATTCGCTACTCGTACTTCTCTCACAGCATACCGATATGCTGTTATAGGTAGGATTAATAGTGTATAGTGGAACCTCTGCTAGACTGACAGACTCGTGCACCAGGAGGCTGAGGCTAGCAGTTACAACCGTGAGCACCAATTCTCGGACGATTGCGATCGGAGGATTGGTTCGCTTCTACGGCAAAGGAGCCTATCGTTTTGCAACACGCTATTGCATTAATTCGTTAATGCAATCCTTCTCTGTCTTAACGGACGAATTAGCGTGGATATTTTATCCAGCGAATTCGAAGTCAAGCGAGAGAAGAGTGCGCTGTACCGCCCGACAGGTTTCTCGGCCGTCCCCTTAACTCACAGAAAAGAATATAGGGAGAGAAGCCTCATTACTCGTCACAACTATCTCGACGCGCAATTTTTGAATTAATCTGCGACTTAATATCTGACCGCGTATAAAATCCAGGGCAGCTCAGGGCTAGTCTTTCTTAGATTCACGTAACCGCGTATTAGCTGTCCTGTGATGATATTAATGTGTGGAGGCATAGAGCGGTAGTCTATGCCATTTTTCGCACATTCCTGAGGACACGATAGGGCACTTACTATCCGCGCTCTTATCGTACCGGAACAATAGGTAGGGACCGCGCATAGGTGTTTTTGATCTACGCCGAAAGAACAGAACAGAGAGAAAAGAAAAGGATTTATTTTTTTTGTTGCTTCAATAAAAAAGATAAAAATTGAGTGTTGAGCTCCACGCGACGGCATCGAGCTTAGTCGCGTGAATCTTTATTCGTAGAGTCACATAATTTTTGTTTCTGGTCCTTGTGACCATTTAACGGTAGTAAATTGCAGATTAAATCGATTAGGCCGCAGAGACGTTTCTCGAACGACAAGGAACAGCCTTGTCGTTCTCGGATCGAGCAGCGCGCTCGTTTAAGCTCTAGAAATAATCAGTAAATCGACTATCGTACAATAGAAATCACAAAAACCCCTTTCCTTGGCCGATGATGAGAGACACTCGGGTCGTGCGAAAGGCGTGAGTGAGAAAAGAACATCTGACTGAGGCCATCCCGAAAACCCACAGAAAACCCCTTTACTTTCCACCCGTTTTCGCTACTACCTCGAGTCCAGAACACGAACCGAGAATCCCTTGACGAGACGGACGAGACCGTTTCACCAAACGCGAAATTTTCGGAGCGAGTTAAAACCCGACAGCCGCGAGCTAGCATCAAACGATCAAAATCGGGAATCTCGCGGGATGGAAAATTTTCGAAACGTTTCAATATATTTTTTTGACTGAGTTTTTTTGACTTCTTTTCTGTTTGTAGGGAATAGGAAGAAGCTTCAGAGAGCCTCGCCTGCTATGTCCGGAGACGGATGCAATATCATCACGAGCTTCCGGGTGAGGAGCGGGCGAGGGATATTGGAGATTAGTTTCGGTTTATCGGGCGGTTCTGTTTTTCAAATGGATAGGTGTCGGTACTATTGTTAGTGGTTCGGTTTATCGGGCAGTTCTGTTTTTCAAATGGATACGTGTCAGTACTATTATTAGTTGTTCGGTCACGTCCTAACTGTGAGTCTCGTCGAATGAGACTCGCGAATAATTTTGTCGATTCGCCTCGACCAAACGGATCTTGTTGCGGAATTATATTTTGCGATTTTATTCGAATTTGACTCTACGGTTGTTTGTTTGTTTTTTTTTTTTTAATTCAATATTCACTTGCTTTCCTCGGTGTACGGCAAGTGGAGCTAGCCTTGCTCAAGGATGCTAAATTTTATTAAACTCGACGCTCTTTCTCCGGCGGCTGATGTATCCGAGGAAGTAAGGAGCGCGAAGGAAAAACTGGCGTCTTGAAAATCGTTCGTGTGCTCGAGGCAATCGGTGTTCAATAGTCGCTATGTTCCGAACGCTTCTACTCGCTTCCACTGATTTTAAAGATATCTGGTGTTCGTTGCCTATGGGCTATGGACAACGGAGCTGGGCTAGCTCAAGCTACGCGGTTAGTAAGTTCGATATTCTATTTTATTGAGTTGAGCTATCTCACTTATTTTTAGAATTAGAACTTAACGCGCAGGGAGACAGGTTCCTTTCTCAAGGAGTGTCTGCGAAGGCCAGAGATGTCTGGAGCTCGCTTTCACAGGATTGGATGGTGGGTTGTCGGATTGTACAAGTGACTCTATAGGATTCGGCGTACGAAATAAGGTCCCGCGCGGTAGGTCGCTCGCGCTTATATACCCCAGCAAAGTCCCCTTATTTGCGTCCTATATCGCTCGTTTCGTCCCGTCGGTGCAACGGCTAATTTTCCTTAACTTTGGTTTTGATTTTTCGGCTACAACGGTTACCGCGTCTTATCTCGGTTCGCGATACGCGTTCGCTCTCTCAGGTAGGCGGGGCTTGGAGCTTTACGTCGCGCGTTGCCTCGCAGGCGGCTAATCATTGCGAGTCTTATTAACGGTTCGCGCTGCCGCGACAGGTTCCAGGACGGTTATTGGCCGGGCCGGACCCTGTCCCGTTACAAGATTTTTCGCATAGTTAAAAATAATTTATTCGATAATAAAGAAACATATAGACTAATATAATATGGCTGTATAAAAACTGATAAACAGGAGCGTAGATCGAAATAGTTTTTTCGTAATGGTCTGAATAATCTTTTACAATTCGCATTTTACAATTTCATTTCGTAAATTTAGTATATAATCAATTACCTTCGTAATATTTGAGAATTGATTGAATATTATTATTATTAATAATATTGTATTAATTATAAACAATCAAGAATCAATATTCATAAGGTTACAACAATTTTCGTTTGTCTTCGTGCAACTGTCTCTCGATTCATAAAATCGCATTGGAGAGAAACGCCATGTATTATAACAAATGTTAAAAAAAAATCATCGTTCAATCATATATCGCAATTTAAGCTTCGTTCGAAAACAGGAAAATGTATACAATTTCTATAAATTGTATAATCTATACATCATTGTACACATTTTCTACGAATTTTAACAATTGCTAGTTGTGTATCCGGCGCCGAGTCTGCCAAAGTTGCCAAGCCTAGACAATTTTCATGTGAATTTAGATACACTGATAATTGTTTAAACATAATATTTACAGATGGAAGAAGTAAATGGCGAAAAATCTGGATCACGTCGATTTTTTTATGAAGGATACGCTTATCATCACGACCTACGAATAGTAACATTCAATTCATATCGCTGCGCCATGCGAGCGAGGTTCGGGTGTTCTGGTCAAGTACGAGTCGATGGTAATCAAGTGCACGTTATTGAGCAGCATGTCACACACGATCCGAATCCATACATAGTACTGGAGACGCGCATGAGGGCCGAACTTCTTCGATTGGTCCGACAAATAGCGCGTCCGGTTTCCGATATTTATCGTGAAGTCGCTTTCAGGTACGATATTTAAAAACAAAGGATTATAATATGAATAATAACAGAGATTTAACTTCTTCTGCTTTTCCTCGTTGTATAGATATGAGCGACAGGTTGTCGAAGCTGTTAGTTTACAGTCAATGCGAAGTGCGATAGATCGTGAGAGGTATCGAGGTGTGCCGGAAGTCCCGCGCGATCTCGTAATGTTGGGTACATTTCTACGCGATTTCCCTATAACGCAGGCCATATATCGTGGAACCGCTACCGGGACAGATGGCATTTCTGCGCTTCTCTTTGCCACTAATGATATGATCGAACGACTCAACGACACGAGAGAAATATTCGTGAGTTCAACTATTCCCGTGAGTTGTCGTTTTGCATTGTGACACAGTTGACAAAAACGATTATTTTAATATATACGAAACCATATGAACAGATCCATGCGGGGCCAACGAGAGCCTACAAAATGGTGATCATGTACGCAAAAGTTATGGAAACGGTGAGCGACTTTTTTATAATTTTTAAAAGTAACTAAATACGTGAACGTCGCTTTACGTATATTAATTCCAAACAAAATTGAAATACCAGAATAAACGTTGTGATAACTTCATTAAACGCTAAGATTGTTGGAATAAAATTGACCTTATTGAAAAGGCTAAGAACATTTAAAGAAGAACGATATCAAGTTTAAAAAAAAAACATTGTCTACTATTTTTAAGAACTTTTTGTATTGAACGCTTCGAAAATTTCGAAAGGATATTTTTATGGAACTGTTCCGTTAAATACCTCATGTAACCCCACATTTAATACCTTGAAATTTTTTTATTTAATTTGTATTCGGTTGAATTCAGCGTATTCATTTCTTCAGAGGACGAAAATTTACTCACACTTTTAAAATGAATTTCCAACGAATACTTCAATCAATTGTTAATCTTTTTATGATAAAAAAACAAAGTTTTAAGAATCTTTATGAATAGAATTTTTCAGAATTTGATCTGTCGCGAAGTATTTAAAGTCTGGTATTAGAAAGTTTTTGGATGGGAATGTATAGAAGATATTCTCGCTCAACTGATACGGATCGTTCTGTGAATGTTTTTTATTGCCGTGGAATGTTGTGTATTCACAGTGACCACTTCAGGTGATGTGAAATACTGCGGCCGGTAACAAAAACTGTATTGTATGCCGTTTTGAGACCGTAGGCCGCCGATGAAAAAGCAAATTGTCTTTCCCTGGAGAAACGGCAGACGCAGGGAAAGACAATTTTCTTTTTCTTCGGCGGTCTTCGGCCTCAAAACGGCATACAGTTTTTGTTTCCAACTGGGCGCGGGGTAGGTGGGCGGGAAGGTGTTGCACATCACCTTAAAGGAATACGTATGGTGTATTTGGCCCTATTCTTATCTCAATAGAATATCGAGAAATATTTTTTTCTTTCAAAACGTGTAAAAACATGATTCATTCACATTTACAATACACAAGTTCTCATGAAATTAATAGAAACGTAAGGAAATGAAGGATTTTGATCATTTTATTTTGAACCGCGCAAAACGAAAACGTGAACAAATAATAATACTGTTGATTTTATGTTATTGCGGCATCCAATCCAAATTTATAATACAATAGGGTATTTGTTTTCATTCTGAATTTATTAAATATTGAATTTTATAGAAGCATTGCAGGTGGAGAAAATACAATTCTTGTTGGATCTTGCCACAAAAGTCGAATTCATCGTAATTTTTTTTATTTCCCGGCTAAGAGATAATATGCATTATAAAGAGATATGTGCATTGAATCATTATAAAAGCAACAGTTCTTTACAGATAATTAAAAAATTAACCATAAACCGAGAATACATTGAATTTTTTATCTACAATAATCTACTCTTTCGAGAGAAAAGTAAGCTACAGTACCTTGCTGTGTGGCGACTCGTGCTCGGGATGCCTTCATCGGATCTCTCGGCGTGATATTTCCGGAAATCACGATCACTGGATGCTGGTTCTTCTATTTTCTGTTAACGAATACGCTAACATAAATTCTATTTTCATTTGCATCACTTCGTATCTATATATAAAACTGCGCTATTTTTTAAATGGGAGCTATGCCGAAAATGGATGGAATTGCGTTTCGCCACGACGCCACAGAACGCGTTATGGATGGCTGTAGCACTACCGTTTGCGCCTGTTGCACGATTTGCCGAAGGACTTACTCGTGTTGTTGAAGCTGGCGATCGTCTTGCGAACGAGCATCCATCTGTTTTGCAATTTTTGCACTATTTAAGAACCCAGTGGTTGCCCCTAGCTGATTGGGTGTCGGTGTCGAGAGATTCCTTGCAAATCAATGATTTGTGCGAAACATTTCACCGTCACGTTTTTAGTAGACTTGGTGGCCCAAACCGTCATCTCTGGTCGTTTTTCGGTTCGTAAAAATAGAACTGTTTGATTTCACAACCTTTACTTGTTCATCACTTTCAATCAGAATTAAGCAAAAATCAATTAAACTTTCATAACCGGATAACCGGATGTTCATAACACTTTTCGGTTTGAGTCTGAATCATTGTACGAGCGCACTGGACTTTTTTATTTTTCCTTCAATGAACAAATGTCATGTTAATAATTAATCTTTAAAAAGTGTATTATTCATTCCTGTGAATAACTATTCTTGCGAATAATTATTCACAGAAATTAATAATACACACTAAAAAGCATTAAACATACATTTCTTGTAAAACATTGCCTGTCGCTATTTGTAATATATTTGTTCATTAATAACATTCCTATTTCTACTGTAGGAGACAGATTCAACAGACTAATAGAGTATAGTGAGAATCAATGGCAGGCGCCGCCACCCAATGGTTGAAACAGACTTCAACAGAGAGAAGAAGCTCGGATCAATCGCTTTCAAGATCAGCTATCCATCGGGCGGTGAGTTTACAGTCTAATTTATAAATGTATAAAAGTTTAAATTATAAATATTGAAAGCGAAATAAATCTTATTCTATTCGATAATTGGTATATTTTTCAGACTTAACATTGAAGAATTTTTGCTGAGCATCGTTGATCACCGTCGAAGAGCACAAATAGGTGCGATTGTTCGCAATGGTAAGTTTCGTAAATATAGACACATTTACCGAGTTTTTGATTTCTAATTTATATAAGCAAATGGTAATTGATACTTACGATTTGATCTTAAGTGGTCGACGATTTTGTTGGCGACAACCAGATCGGTCTGGACCGTGCCGACTTCGTAAATAATGCGCCTGATGCCGCGAATAACGCTGGGAATCCAGTTGCACGTGATCTACCAGTGAACAATCAGATCGTTGACGTTCCACGTGTGCCTTTGAATATGGCAGGCCAAGTCGAAGAAGCACCGCCGGTTGATGAAGAACTAGGTATTTTTTTCAAATGAATTTTGATTTTTATAAATAAACTACACAGAGCCGATTTTAAGCTTAATTGGAAATTTCTAAGATCTTTAATCTTATCCATACTGTATAGAGAGAGACCGCTGAATTCAATTTGACCGACCGATCGCGAGAAAGGTAATTCTCTGTTGGGATGAAACCGAATGAGCAGGAAGGTTATACGAAATAAATTGTGAAACGAGATAACGGTGTAAGACGATGTGCTCTTTATTCCGTCTCGGTATGTACTGAGAGGTCAGCTCCGAAGAGCGATAGGTAATTACAGGGATCGAGACAATAGCCGAAATCGTGTTGTTGACAGTCGGAGATTAGCTGGCTCCCGAGAGCTCGAGTAGATCCGTGAGTCTCGGCGATGGTCGTGACGAGATACAATATTCTCGTCCTTTTGCCAGAACACTTACGGTGATTTCTCGGATAAGCCGAAAGTTGTGTTTTTCTTTTCGTTGAAACACGCCTTATCCAGATAGACAAGCGCCATGAAAAGTAGTAACATTGGCGCGATATTTGCGACATGTGCGACACATGACGCAATTATTGCGTCAACTGCTACTTTTCGTGGCGTTTGTCTATCAGGGTTACTCTTTATCGCTATCGTCACGCAATTTTTTTGTCAGAGGCAGCGATAAATTATTGACAATTATGGTCAAGCATATGACACAAAATTTAATTTATTATTTTTCTCGACAAAAGTAAGCATTGAATTTTCAAATAATATAAATAATTCTACAATTTCAATTTTCGAATATCACCCTAATATGTTTCTGTTGCAGATGGTGACCCCAACGACCCGATCTTCGATCCTGACTTCGGGCGGGCCCCAAATAATGACGATATCGGTGAACAGCAAAATGTTGGAGAAATCAATAATATTGTTGAACAACAAAATGATGGGGAAATCGTTGGAGGAGCGAGAAACGATGATCATCACGATCAAGAATTGATTGAAGCTGCGGGCAATGAGCAACAAGTAGTTGTTGTGATTCCGAATGATCGGGAAATCGTTGAGAGAGAGCGCGACGACGAGCAGCCGGGTAATCATTTGATCTCGACTATCAACTATCATTTTTATCCCAATCACATACGTCGACAATATCTTATTTGCTAAAAATTATCGTTCTCAATTGTAGTTATCGTTGTATTCACGCAGAGACCATGTTCTGCGTGACTGGCAGAGCGTCCCCGGCTCGTCTACGGCGATTGCGGCCATCTCGCCATATGCGAGAAGTGCGATCTACTATTGACAACGCGTAATTGCCCTATCTGCCGGGCATTTATATTGTCGAAGATAAAAGTTTTCTACGTGTAGCCGTCACATTTATTTTTAAATAACGGTTGTTAAACTACCTATGTATATATTATTACATGACTTCGTAACATTGTGAGATTTTTAAAATATTAAAAGGCCGAACGGTTATAGTAGGGCAGTGGCGGTAAAATATATACAAATAAATGATTAAATGGGATCGGAATCGACGTTTAATTTGATTAGAGATTTCGGAGCCTACACCCCTTCCTCCGTACTCTCGACTATTACATCCGATGATCGCTACGAGGCTTGCTGTATAAATTTATTCTGTAAGTCGAGAGCGTCACCCCGTCCAATATGGCAAAAAAAATCATATTGTTTTCTACCTGGTCTTACAGGTGCTATTTTTTTGTACCTGTAATCAACAACGTTGGTACCGCTCGATACTACAAAAAGAATGTATACATACACACACAAATAGTTTCTTTTCCTCGATATGAAGCTTATCTCGCTCTGTTAATTATTATTTATCACGATCGTACCTATACATTACTACGACCCGACGAATTCACGGCTCCACTCGTCATTATAATACTAAAAAAATGCACAACAAAATTCGCGCTAAATGAACACAATAGGAATCAAAAACAGACGCCCCGCGTGCGCTCCATGGTCAACTTGTCGCAACTCCGAGAATCGTGGTGTCTGCTCGAATCCGGGAAAATAAGCAATGAGCGCTTTCTCACTAAGTGCAGCGCACAAGTTAATGATCTAATACAAGAAATACTGTATACCAACGAACAAGTTCCCGACGATATGCAACTAGTTGAACCCGTTGCCGTAAACGAGAATGGTAATTTAGGTTTTTACATATTATATTGATAACTTAATAATTGTTTTGTTTTTTTTTTTTTTTTTTTTGCAAAGGCGACGATGTCGATGATCCAGTCCCTGGGGACAATATAATCGTCCCGAAAGCGGCTCAAGCGATCGCAGTGGCTCAACCGGCTCCAGAGATTGCTGCGGCTCCAGGGGCTCCAGCGATGGCAATGGCCCCAGCGATGGCGGCGGCTTCAGCAGCTCCGGCGATTGAGGTGGATCAAGCAGTTCTACTAGGTGTCGGCGAGTTAACAAACGCTCCTAGTTAGATAGATAACATTTCCCACACAAATAAGCGGCACGAAATGATAAACAAGCGGCACGAAAAGTAGCGGTTGCTGCAATAATTGCGATGTGTGCCGCACATGTTGCGAATATCGCGCCAATATTCACTACTTTTCATGGTGCTTGTCTATCTGGGATATCACGCAGTTTATTTCTACAGATGATTATTTTTTTAAAACCTCGAAATTGAAGTGTTCACATTGCTTCCCCATTATATTATTTTACTCATTATAAAGCTGCATGGGGAAGCCAAAAAATTATAAACAACGCTTTCTCATAGTGGAAACTTTATAAGTTAAATATTATAATGGGGAAACAATGTGAACATTTCAATTTTCATTTCAATTTTTTATTGGAGAACAATATATTAATTTTAAAAAAAGCAAAACCACGTAGAATGTCAAAGACTAAAGATTTTGCCAGAAATTGGGTCAGAAATCGAGGTTAAATGATTTGTACACACGCACACGCACACGCACACGCACACGCACACGCACACGCACACGCGCACGCGCACGCACACGCACACGCACACGCACACGCACACGCACACGCACACGCACACGCACACGCACACGCACACGCACACGCACA
>JAPYZD010004675.1:0-21926 GCA_030522725.1 Ichneumoninae sp. B BG-2022a | reverse complement strand
CGAATTCGCCCTATCGGATACATCAGGCTTTTCTGCCCAGTTTTGCCACCTTGTCCGATCCAAAAATGATTGGAAAATTTTGTTTTGCCCAAAAACCCCGTTTTGCCCCGTTGCCCCATTTTGCCCCGCTCTCCCCTATAATGTATGAATCATGGAGAAGGTACGATTTTAAATTGGAAGCGGGCAAATCCGCTGATCCCCGGTGAAAAGCGAGTCGGGACAGAAAGCAGAAAAATGGGAGGATGCGAGGGGTTTTTCACGATACTGAGAAATATTAGAATTTTATTGCGAAGCTTTTTTTTTAGTACATCGCTTATCCGCGGCGGTTGAGAATTTCTTTGCTCGGCCGGTGTTGCTTCGCGTGCGGTGTGCGCGATCTCACTGCAAAACGAGGGAAAACCGTGGAGCACGAGCGGCGGGTAACCGCCGAGCTGTATGAAAGCTTTTGACTTTCGATAGAACGAAGGAACGAACGAACGAGGAAAAAAGCCATATCGCGGAGGTTTCGGCGCGGTGGTCGCGTTGCGAGTGGAGAAGGGAATCTCACCGAGCGCACATGGGGGGAAGGGGGGGGGGGTATGGAGGGTAATAAAAATAATAAAAAAAGGTACCGAAGGAAAAAAGTCTTCGAGGCGTAAAAGAAAAAGCGAGGCCGCGAGGCAGTGTCGACTGCGACGTTCCCTCGGTTTTTTTCCTCGCCTCGTCTCGTTCACCGTCGACGACGATGAGACGAGCATCAGCTGGGCCGCGGAGAGAGGAAAATTGCCGAGAAAGAGACAAACGAAACGGGACAGGTGGGAGAGAGTAAAAAAAATAATAAAAAAAGAAAAAATTAAAAATGAAACGAAAAAGAGCGAGTGGAAGCGAGAGACTTGGTCGGACGGGATCGAATGAAAAGCTCCGCGAACTCTCGTCAAGAGCAAACATCGAGCGTGTAATTCGCTCTTTAAAGAACACTTGGACGATAATTACGCCGACATGGTGTAGAGGCATGCGCGAGGAGGCGGAGGGAAAGAAAAGGAAGTATATGAAGACGGGGTGAAGTCGACGGGGTTTCGCTGTCTGCGGGGAGGGTCGCGTACGTGTGAGTTCTCGCAAAGGAAAAAAAAGAAAAAAAATGTGAAACGAGAGGAAACGAGTCGGCAAGTGAAAGGGAGCGAGGGAGAAAAAGAAATGACGGTTGAGTGGGTGAGGACGGGCCGCGCGCACTCTGAAAAGATCCTTTTCTGTTTATTTTTCGTTACCCTGGCATGGAAAGACACGTGGTGTGTGGTTTTAATTAGCACCAGGGATGCATTTTCACAGGCAACCCCAGTACGCTCCTTTTATATATATATACATATATATATGTGTGTGGATGTATATATGAACTTCCCCTTCTTTCCTCGCCGCACGGAGAGTCAAGCCGACTGAAGAATCTCGCGGGGGCTTACAATTTACCTACCCCCGTGTTTTACCTACCACTCTCTTGCCTAACCTGCTCGTATACTCTTTTTTGCTAGACTCTCGCTGACGCTGCACTTTTCTTTGCCTCGAGATCTTTTTTTCAGCATATTTTGCGTTCGGTCAAGAGACCGTCCAGATATACTCTGAATCTAAAAGAATTACGTGGACGTTACGTTATTACAATTATTTTATCTAATGCATTATCGGTTCGATAACTTATTATATTTTTCTACTGATCAGAAGCAACACAAGGGATCCTCGTCAGCTCAAGAATTTTCTAGGATTACTAGCGGCCAGAAATAATATTTTTTAAAATTCTTCACTTCAATGGCGTTCATTCACGCTTCATCCCGCATAAAAAAAAGATCGGTAATTACATCGTAGCGGGACGCTGCACTTTTCTTTGTCTAGAGATTTTTTTTTTCAGCATATTTTGCATTCGGTCAAGGGAACATCCAGATATACTCTGAATCTAACAGAATCACGTGGAGGTTACGTTGATATAGTTATTTTATCTAATGCATTATCGGTTCAATAAATGAGTACATTCTTCTACTGATCACAAGCAACACAAGTGATTCTCGTCTGCTCAAGAATTGTCTAGCATTACTAGCGGCCTAAAATAACACTTTTTAAACTTCTCCACTTTAATGGCGTTCATTCACGCTCCATCCCGCATAAAAATGTATCGGCGCTGTGCTCGTCTGCACAGGAAAAAAAGATCGGTAACTACATCGTAGCGGGACGCTGCACTTTTCTTTGCCTCCAGATTTGTTTTTCAGCTAATTTTGCGTTCGGCCAAGAGACCGTCACGAATACTCTGAATCTAACAAAATCACGTGCACGTTACGTTGATATAATTATTTTATCTAATGCGTTATCGGTTCAATATATTATTAATTTTTTGTACTGATCACAAGCAACACAAGTGATCCTCGTCTGCTCAAGAATTGTCTAGCATTACTAGCGGCCTAAGATAACATTTTTTAAACTTCTCCACTTCAATGGCATTCATTCACACTCCATCCCGCTTAAAAATTTATCGGCGTTGTGCTCGTCTGCACAGGAAAAAAAAGATCGGTAACTACATCGTAGCGGGACGCTGCACTTTTCTTTGCCTCGATATGTTTTTTTCAGCTAATTTTGCGTTTGGCCAAGAGGCCGTCCAGATATACTCTGAATCTAACAGAATCACATGGACGTTGATATAATTGTTTTACGTAATCTCTTATCGGTTCGATAACTTATTATATTTTTCTACTGATCACAAGCAATACAAGTGATCCTCGTCTGCTCAAGAACTGTATAGGATTACTAGCGGCCAAAGATAATATTTTCCAAACTTCTCCATTTCAATGGCGTTCATTCACGCTCCATTCCGCATAAAAAGGTATCGGCGCTGTGCTTTTCTGCAAAGCAAAAAAAGATCGGTAACTACATCGTAGCAGAAAGCGAGAGACTGGCTGGATATGGAAGAAACGAGACGAAGTATAAAGAGGGAATGTATACGGAGAAGATCGAAACAATTTACGTTGCATTAATCGGCAAGAGGGCCGATTCGAAAAAAACAAAGGATCGTCGGCTCCCTTTTTTTCATCATATTTTGCGATCGGTCAAGAGACCGTCCAGATATACTCTGAATCTAACAGAATCATGTGAACGTTACGTTGATATAATTATCTTACGTAATATCTTATCGGTTCGATAACTTATTATATTTTTCTACTGATCACAAGCAACACAAGTGATCCTCATGGGCACAAAAATTGTCTAGGATTGCTTGCGGCCAGAAATAATATTTTCCGAACTTCTCCACTTCAATGGCGTTAATTCACGCTCCATCCCGCATGAAAATGTATCGGCGCTGTGCTCGTCTGCAAAGAAAAAAAAAAGATCGGTAACTACATCGTACCGGGAAGCGAGAAACGGGACGAAGTATAAAGAGGAAATGTGCACGGAGCGAGTCGAAACATTGTTCGAGATCACCAACGCGTCGTCAATTTGCGTTGCGTTAATCGTCGAGAGGGCCAATTCGAAAAAAAACAAAGGATCGTCGGCTCTCTTTTTTTTCACATCTCATTTCAAAACTGAATGCGAGTCTCCCAGTCCATGTCCCTCAATGCCGAGTTACCGTCAGCCGAACCTTCTGAATATCCACGCGTTTTATACATCGCCGGTTTTTATACACCACCCGCCAGTCGCCGTGGGTTAATTTTTTTATTAGCTCGAAAACCACTCGACACTCGTCGCCGTCGTCGGCGAATAAGTCGACTCCGCCGTCGTAGTCGTAGAGGATCTCCCTCGTAAAAAGGATCGACCACCCTGTACCGTCTCTCTCCCTCTCCGCCGCGGCTTTCATCCTCTCTCGTTCCTTCGTCTCTCCTTCGTATCGCGCGCTTTCGCGTACTCGCCGAGCAATGCCATCCAACTCTCCCCATATCTCCTTCATTTTCTACCTTCTCATTCTTACCGACTTTCTTCCTTGGCTCAACTTTCTCGCACTTATTTTCCTCCTTTTCACGACTCAAACCGCTCCAACGCGCCCCACGGTCTCTCCAGTTTCGCTCAGCCTCACGACGAATCCACGCGCCATGCAAGTTAAATAAGCTCCACTAAAAGAACCCGCATATATTCATAAAAGAAGCATTAAATTATCTCAACCGAATTTAAGACACTTGATATCTTTCTTGTGCCCCATTAGGCGAGTCACATGCAAACATTGACTTCCTTAATTTTTATAATTTTAATTAACTCACTCGGTGACTTGCCCTGTTGCAGATACGGTGCGAATGGAGCAGCGGGCAATAGAGAATCCATGGAGACACATTGAAGAGACGATTCACTTCTCTATGCGCGAATGAATCTCAAACGTCGAGGGTCATCTGTAAAATAAAAAGAAACTGGGTTAAGAACGAATCAACGCAATTAAGATACAACGTTGAATAAGTCTGTGAGGCTAATAAACAATCTCGGCCTGTAATCGTAGAGAGGAGAGTGTAAGAAAAAGTAAAATCCCTAAAATAAAAAGAAACTGGGTTAATAACGAATCAACGCAAGATACAACGCTGAATAAGTCTGTGAGGCTAATAAACAATCTCGGCCTGTAATAGTAGAGAGGAGAGTGTAAGAAAAGTAAAATAAAAGCAATAAAGGAGTTTGGCATAGTCGAGAGTTCTGAAACTCGGTGAAAGCAAGACGTTTACATTTTTTTTTTCGCTCACTTTCACTCTTCCGCTATATACACTCTCTTAAACTTTCTCACTCTTTCCGCAAAGCCGTACAGCGCTGCGGCAACGGCAGCAGGTGAAGGAGTCAAGAACTTAAGACCTTAAGCAGCGCCCGGCCACGGGCCCGCGGGGTGCTTAGAAACTCTTAAAGGGTGCTAAACTCGTTTCTCGCGCAAGCACGCGCCATTCATTATAACGAGAGCCAAGAGTACGTATATACAGCGTGTACCGAGGAAATTGAATGCCCGAGCGTGCGTCGAGCTCTCCGGTCGTTCGCGTGGGCAAATTTCTTTCATTCGTGACATCGTGTCGACGAGGTCGCCAGTGGACACCGGACGGTTCCGGCAACTCGTTTCGGAGAACAGGATTGACCGGTGCTTCAAGAACGCGGCGACGGCGAACAATTTCCTTCCACGAAGTGCTCCATAATCGTCGGTATACAAAGCTAATACGATCCTGCGGAGGCAGGACTCTGTCGTCGGTTTCCGGCGTGGGCTTCGGAAGTTGCTCCTTGCCAGGATGGGTGGGGGGCGTAGCTATACACTGTAAAAATTTTTTTTTTGAAAATTAATGAACAGTATTGGAAGCTTTTTTACAGAAACCGTATGTGAAATTTGAAACGCATGTGCGTTGCAATTTTACAGTAAAATTTGCATTTTTCATGAACATTTTTGTAAATTTCAAGCAAAAGATTTGTAATTTTAATATGTGGTATTTTTATTTTACAAGCAAAGTGCACTAATGTTTAATTACTATGAGTAATGTTGGCAAATTTCAAGTGCCAGTACATTAAATTTATAGTTTTTTTGTACAGTGTACTGTAACAAAATTTTGGTTGAAAATTAATGAACGGTAGTGGAATCTCTTATACGTAAACTGTTTCTAAAATTTCAAACTCATCTGCAATTTTACAGTAAATTTTTGTAAATTGATAGCATAATATTTGTAATTTTAAGATCTGGTATTATAATTTTACAGAAAAAGTATTCCAGTGCATTCAATTTACAATTAATTTTAACAGTGCGCTTAGGTAGTTGATGGGCTGATGGGTGGGGGCGTTGGTACACTGTAAAAAAATGTTGGTTGAAAACTAATGAACGGTATTAGAAGCTCTTATACATAAACTGTTTCTGAAATTTCAAACACATGTGCAATTTTACAGCAATTTTTTTTTTATGCAAATTTTTGTAAATTGATGGCAAATTATTTATAACTTTAATATCTGATATTATAATTTTATAAAAAAGGACATTAATATTAAATTAGTGTAAGTAATGAACACAAATTTCAAATTCCAGTACATTACATTTACAATTAATTTTTACAGTGTACTTCGGTAGTAGGTCGGTTGCGCGCTTCGTTTTTTCATTACTTTTGCCTTGTATATTTTCCTATTTTCTTTCTTTTATACTTTCTCGGATATTGTAGGTTACTATTTTGATTATCTAGTTTAATCTTAGCTTTATTACTTGTTACTTTCTCGTTGTACGATTTTTTGAGCGCGGTCTCCTTAGAGGGTTTCGCTCAGGACACGAATAAAACAACACACTTCTATTCTATCCTCTGCGTTCTTTGATGAAAGTAAAAAAAAAAGAGAATATATAAGTACAACGTGGTTACGTGTGGAGCCAGAGAGTGGCAGGAAAAAAGATTGATAGGTTCGCACGGGGGTGAAGGGGACGAAGATCGACGTGGCAAAGTCATATAGAATTTGCCTCGTGGAGTTTTCTCACCGCCTTAACCCCCCCCCCCCTCCCCTCTCCACGAGGGCAGATCACCCTCGCGAGGCAAAAAGAGGCCTGAATCTTGAAGTGCGCGTCAGGGTAGGAGAAGCCCAATCACCGACACAAATAAATCGTTCTTCGTGCCCGTCCTATTTATTCCCGTCACACCGTTGCCTCGACTCCGTCAGGAGTGCCACTGTGTGCCGCATTGGGACGAAACGGAGCGGGATCGACTGTTCGAAAATGAAGGGTGAAACGTCGAGATCGTGATCTCAAGTTCGTCAGCGCATTATATAATGTAAAATCAATCGTTCCGCAAGGTATTCATTCGAGCAATTAGAGCCACCGTGCGGCTGTACGATTACCTCTTGCTCGGGGCGTTAGTGGCGATCCTTTTTTCCTCCCCCGGCTTCCCCGCCACTGCAGTCCCCGTGTAAATCGACTCTAGGTGCGCGTCATTAAGTGCGCGTAAACTTTCGCCAATTAATCTCCCCGCTAATTATTAAGGCATATAGAGAGAAGAGGGGGCGGTTGGAACGAGCGTTGGATGCGAGCTAAAGGGTGGTAGCAAGGAGCGGCCTCCGTTCCTCGCTATTCTATGTACAGCATCCACACGCTACGTACCCACATACACAAGCGTGTCTATGTACGTACCGCGGGTACGAAACGTCGGTGCCCCTTTCTTGCGCGGTGTTCTAGGCTTGTGGGACGCGACGAGTAAATTGATTAGAATTAAAGGGTTGGGCGCGCGCGCGCGGGCGCGGGCGCGGGCGCTAAGGGCGAAGGGTGTGAGGAGATGCTCGCGAGGGTTGCCGCTGCTCCTGCCGGTGGTGCTTCTGCTTCGAGAGCTATAGTAGGTACAACGTGCGAGCTTCGCGGTGACCACAGCCTCGACGCTGATTGGTGGAGTCAAGTTTGTGGCAAGATGGCTGCTCCCCGCTTTGCAAAAGGGGGTGCGATGGTGCTCCGCGTCGAGGGCGGCAGGTATAGTACCTACTACACGTACCTCTTTCTCTCGCCCACCCTCCGGTCTCCCTCAGACCCTCTTCTATTCTCAGCTTGCGAGAGCAGAAGCGCCGATGTTGCCGGGCCTTCCCGTTCCTTCTCCGTCTCATCGTTCGCCTCGTTCCTCCTCTCTATGGCCTCTAAGATGCTTCCAGCAAGCGGCACTATGTGCCAAATAGATGTATGTACGTGTACACCAGCCAACCAGTTCGAAACAATGCCGGTCGTTGCACAGCGAGAGGGAGACCCGCCAGTGCCCACCCCCAACCCGCCACCCTTCACTCCGCGACTATCCTCGTATAACGTCCACCCATACAACCGGTACCTATCTCCCTCTATTTCTAGTTCACTCGGTAGTTGGCTCAATTCTCGTCCCCTCTCTCCCGCCTCGTTCAGCCGTATGTCCGTCCTTCGCTCCACGGAAATTCTCCGTCTCTCGTTCCCTAATAAAGCTCTCCTCTTTCCCTCTTGCATCCAATAAGGACACGTACATACGCGCATCTATCTATACTCCGTGCACGTGGATACTTGGATGCTCGTTCCTACCGGGGAAAACAGCACCCGCAGGTACAGCGAGGTAAGTACGCTACCACCTTGCGCCCTCTCACCTCACCCTTCCTCACCGCCAGACCCGTGTCGTACGTTTCGTTCTCTCAAAGAGAATGTGATAATACGAAGAACTTTGCCTAATGAGTTAATAGTAGGTATCTTACTCTATACTTTGCTCTCCACCACCTCGTTTCCCCGGGATTCGGGCGGAGGGGGTGGGAGGTAAATACACGCGGATGCGGAATACACGCGGTACGACTGTGTGCGCGCTGTGCACGTGTGTCGAATTAGCGGGGAACCATTGTCGAGTGGAGTCTGTTGTACCCTTGATTCGACGAAAAAAAGCATCCTTGAGTTTCCGTCGAACGACGATGCTCCTGTTCGTACAAAATATTCACTCTTGAAACAGAGAATTCATCTTGTTAATATGTTAATATGATATAAAATTAGTTATATATGGTACTTTGTCTGCATCGATAATATTATTAAAAATAATAGTGCCTATGAAAATGTTCGCAATTTGATTGAACCGATTCATTGTAAGCAGATTATTTGTTTAGTATGGGTGTGACTTCATGTGCACTTTGATCGCAGTTTTATTGAACATTAGTCAGGTGACTTCACTTCTTTTTGTTGTGCATAAATTTCTGATTGATTCGCGAGTCCGCAGTACTTTATATTTTTTTCTGTATCTTTGATCTATGTTAATTCTCGATTTAAAGATCAATTTCGCCAGCTCTCCCGTCAGCGCCGTGCAAAAATACCAATTTTCAAGATCTAATTATTCATTCAAACGATCGGTAAAATCCTTCGAGATTCTGTACAAGTAAAATTTGATTATTAAATTACAACATATCAAAAATTTATGCACATCACCGTGGATTGCCTTCGCGAGTCCGCAGTAATTTTTTTTCTCTATCTTTGATCTAAATATGTTCATTCTCTACTTGAAGATAAATTTCGCCAGCTCTCCTATCAGCGCCGTGTAAAAAGACCGATTTTCAAGATCTAATTATTCATTCAAATGATCGGTAAAAGCCTTCGAGATTTTATACAAGTAAAATTTTATAATTAAATTACAACACGTAAAAAGTTTATGCACGTGACTTCGGATTGTCTTCGCGACATAACGACCTCAAGAAACCGTACCGCGAAAAAAACAATAATCACGTGGGTGAGACACGCGTAAGTATTTCTCTCGCGGGATTGCGGGAGGAGAGCCACGCGAATGGATAGGAGAGAAAAGTGCAACCAATAATTTTATTTTCCGCGATAAAGCACGGCCTCCCGTAGACGACGATGTAAAAGAGGGGGGCGGGGGAAAGGGGGGGGGGGGTGCTCGTCCCGTCGACCGGCACGAGACGAGCAGCCCACGGAGCGGCGGAAAGGTAGAGAAGGAAAAGAAGTAAAAGTGCGAGGAACGAGCGCGAGGTGCAGCGAGGGTGCAGAGAACGAGAGAGGGAAAGTAAAAAAAAATGAAGAAAAAATAAGAGAGGAGTAAAAGAAGGCGGAGGATGGTCTCGGGGACCGCGAGAGCGCGTATCTTTAGTAAGTAAACAGAGCGCCTTATGAATTTTAAGCAGCAGGGCGCAACGACGAAAGCGTTTTTCCTTTGAACAAGCTTTTATATACGAGCCACGCGGTAAGAAGGCCAACGCAATTTTAGGGGCGGGGGAGAGGGGGGGGGCAGGGGTTGATGGCGTAAAGTAGATGCCGGCTGAAGATTGTGTAAACAACCTATGCCGCGGTTTTGGCAGTTTTCGCTACAGCACATTTTGTTGCCTTTGCGTATGATGAAACCGCACGTACTGTTTCAATGTAGAGTGTATACGCGTTAAAGTCGGCAGTATATTCAAAACGCTTATAAACACGATGGCAAGTTACCGCAGTCTTGTTTTGATATTGATTTCCGGGTACAAGGCGGACAACGTTGTACGGAGCTGAGAGAGGAGGTAGGCTATCCTAAGCATTCTAAAAAAGTATCCTTGAGTTTCATCCGAATGGCGATGCTCCTGTTTGTACAAAATATTCCTTCCTGAAACAGAGAATTCATCTCGTTAATGCGATAACAGTTAAGTTAGCTAGGTCGGTACGCCGGAATCATATCAGCGCCTATTGACATAAAAAATTAATTACATATGGCACTTTGTATGCATCGATAGTATTATAAAAAATAATAGTCTCTACGCTGAAAAAAAATTCGCTTGCGGGCTGCCAATGAAAAAAATGTTTGTTTCAATTCTATTTTCAAATTTTACAATTCCATACGATATTGAAACAATTACGGCAAAACTGGCAAGGTGACATGTTATCGTTTCAATCCTGTATAAAGTTAAACGAATTGAAAGTAGAATTGAAACAACATTTTTTGTTCATTGGCAGCCCGCAAGCAAATTTTACATGAATCAATGATATTTTTTTTTCTGCGTATGAAAATTTTCGCAATTAGGGAAAAGGAGAAAGGGGACAGGGGCCGATGGCGTAAAGTAGACGCCGGCTGAAGATTGTGTAAACAACCTATGCCGCGGTTTTGGCAGTTTTCGCTACGCATATTTCGTTGCCTTTGCGTATGATGAAACCGCACGTACAGTTTAAATCTATTGTGTATATGGGTTAAAGTTGGCAGTATATTCAAAACGCCCATCCGCTGTAAAAAAATGTGTTCGAAAATTAATGAACGGTATTGGAAACTTTTTTACATCAATTGTTTCCGAAATTTCAAACGCATGTGCGTTGTAATTTTACAGTGAAATATTTATTTTTGATGAAAGTTTTTGTAAATTTCAGGCAAAAGATTTGTAATTTTAATATCTGGTATTTCAATTTTACCGAAAAAGTAAACTGATGTTCAATTAATGTAAGTGTTGTAAGCAAATTTAGAGTTTCAGTATATTAAATATACAATTTATTTGTACCAATATACAATTTATTTGTACCGTGTACACACGATGGCAAGTTACCGCAGTCTTGTTTTGATATTGATTTCCGGGTACAAGGCGGACAAAGTTGTACGGGACTGGGAGAGGGGGAGGGGGTAGGCTATCTAAAAATTCTAATGGGCAGCGGTTTCGGCAGTTTTCGCTACAGCACATTTCGTTGCCTTTGCGGATGATGAAACCGACACGATGGCAAGTTACCGCAGTCTTGTTTTGATATTGATTTCCGGGTACAAGGCGGACAAAGTTGTACGGGGCTGGGAGAGGGGGAGGGGGTAGGCTATCGAAACATTCTAATGGGCAGCGGTTTTGGAATTTTTCGCTTCAGCACATTTTGTTGCACGCACGTACAGTTTAAATGTATAGTCTATATGCGTTAAATTTAGCAGTATATTCAAAACGCTTATAGACACGATGGCAAGTTACCGCAGTCTTGTTTTGATATTGATTTCCGGGTACAAGGCGGACAACGTTGTATGGGGCTGGGAGGGGGGAGGGGGTAGGCTATCTAAGCATTCTAATGGGCCAGGACGAGGGATTCTGCGCGTTGCCAGGCACACGTGTCTCTAATGATTTTAGTGTACCAGCAGGATAGCTACATAATGTGCGATGCCCAGGTATAGGACACATAGTACATAAGAGGTTGTAGCCAGCCGGGCTAGAACCGCACCGGAGAGAGAGAGCACATACTGAGGCTTTCCCGTTCTACCCTGTGCGTTCACCGCGAACCCGTGAGGATGAGGGCTCGGAGGTAGCCGGGGTCAGGGGAGGGGAGGGCTTTTCTCGGTGTAATATGTCGAGGTGGCGCTACGACGACGGGTGTAGGCAGGCCTTGTGGGATTCTTAATGGCAAGAGAGGCCTCCGAGGTAACACAGAGGCTATTAAATGCACGCATTATTCCTGCTCCCTACATATATCCAGAAACACCCTCCACGTCCGCCCACCCCCCCACCCCCCAAACCGTACCTACTCGAAACAACCGAGCGAACGAATGAGCTTTCTCATAGATCGTCGTAAAGATTGCGGAATAATTCATCCGAAAAATCAGCCCGCACTTATTATAATAAATTGGTAAAAATCGGGATTAAGCTTCGAGGTAGGAGTTGTTGATAAGGCAATGAACTTTACCGATTTGGGCGGCGCTGAAATCGTCGGTTTGCAAATATCGATTTGCGATTGTCCGAATATTTGATGGAGGTTTTTTTTTTGTTTTTTTTTTTTTATTTTTTCGGAGTCTATTTAAAAAATGTAGATATAATGATTTTATGCAGAGTGTAATTCCTCTACAGCCGATCAGACGTTCGACACGTTACCACATATTTTTTGCACCCTTCGATTTCAAAGAGCTTTCGGGGTTCCTTCGTCCTCTGATTGGTGGACCCTGGCCACGCCCTACACATAAGGGTGGCTCGCCCAAGCACTATGAACCCTTGTGTGCCTCGCTCGAGCCCGAGTACACTTATGTGCCTGGGCGGTATATATGTATTTACGCCTCGCGTATCCCACATAAGCCCGGTATATGCCGAGGGGCGCATAGGTCCGAGGTGGAATAAAAAAAATAAAGAAAAAACAATCCCTCGAGATTTGAGCTCGTAAATATTCGTTCGAGTTTCGTTGCCAAAAACGGGCAGGGAATTTTGGGAGCTAAAGAAAATTGCTGGAGCAACTACCGTGGTTGCGATCGAAGTATCGCTAGCGATTCTGGAACTCGTCGTAGAAACTCCCTTTTGCTTCGACGCTTTGCGGGGACACGAGCGACGTTGGAACAATCTCCAGTAGCTACTGCATGTCGCGACGGCCGATGTTGTCGTCATGGCAATGCGAATACTCGTTCGATCTTGCATCTCCCAAAACCTCCGAGTATCGATGGAGTCTCGATACTAGAAAAAACAGAAATCGGAACTTAGAGATCGCGTTTGTACGACATTTCAATAATACTAATACAAAAGCGCGCAAGCTGACAATGGCCCTACATACAATATAGATATTCATATAGATTGTTATATAGATAGTCATATAGATAGTTATATAAATAGTCATATAGATATTTATATAGATAGTCATATAGATAGTCATATAGATAGTTATATAAATAGTCATATAGATATTTATATAGATAGTTATATAGATAGTTATATAGATAGTTATATAGATACTCATATAACCTAATCCATGACAGCGTAACCGCGAAATTAATCCTACAACTCATGACGCGGGTCCGAACGCACCCCACACGAACGCGAAAAAATGAGCATTTTGCTGATTTTTTCCGGTTTTCAATCTTGGAATGAGTTTTTCATTAACTAAATGTAAATAAAATCAGATTTCTCATACACTATTCTCCTCATGAAAGATCGAAGAACACTATGTATGAGAAAGTCTGTTTATCATCATAGGACCGGTTTTATGATCAAGAAAAGCGTGGGGTACGTTCGGACCCCAGTCATGCGTTTGAAAGTAAAAAAATTAAGTCATGAGTTGTGGGGTTAACAACCCAAGGTAGAACTTGCGACAAAAAACAATCCCTCGTGATTTGAGCCTTAAAATATTCGTCCAACTTTCGCTGCATCGGGACGGCGCGTCAATAATACATGAGGAATTGTGCAGCTAAAGACAATTGCTGGAGTATCTTTCCTGCATCCGAAATATCGGTGGCGATCCTAGTACGCGTCGTAGCAACGCGAATGCTCATAGTATCTTAATTCTGCTAGAATCTGAATCTCAGTGGACACTCTGTAATCGAAAACATGGGATGAGGAGTTTAGGAATCTCATTTCCACGATATTTCAATAACGCTAACGAAAAAAAACCGGTCATACTGACAAAGTTCCGACCCGCAATGACTAAACCAGGATAAAGTCAGAAAAAAATTGATTTGGAATTCAATTTATAATATTGTTTCTTTGATGATTTAATTGATAAACAATGAAAATACGAATGAACACGAAGTCAACGAGGGACAAAAATTCGTTTAAAATCAACCAATTTCTAAAAAGTTTTCCCAATTTTGTGATCAAAAACAAAAATGGTGGCCGAAACTAACTAGATGGATGTTTTTGCTGATTGAACATATTTGTGACCCGAACAAAAATTACGGTCATAGCACAACAATCATGGTCTGGAATAAAAAAGACGATCATTTTTTGGTTCATCGACGCTTACAATAATAACCGTCACGCCACATCTCTAATCGGGATCGAGCGACAAAAATGTGTGAGAGATTGTGCAGCTGACGATAATTGCTAGAGTAACTGACCTTTGTCGTAACCGAAATATCGCTGGTGATCCTAGAACGCGATTGCTCGTAGAATCTTGAATCTGCTATAATGTGAATCTTAGTCGATACTCCCTAATCGATACGAACACGGGATAAGGAACTTAGGGATCTCATCTGTACGATATTCAATCACAAACGAAAAAAAAAAAAAAAACGCGGTCGAGCTAACAAAGTCTCGATGATCACTGACTGGCTGCTGGGAAGCGTGCTGCAGGCATCGACAACCGTCGATACGGCGAGGGCGCTCGAGACGGGAGAACTCTACCACGATTTTAGTTCGCGGCTTTGTCGGCGCTGTGTTGTGGCGCGCGCGTCAGTGCTTCGAGCGCTTCAAAACAATCTTCTGTTAGGGGACAATTTTTGTGAGAATATTGACTGAAATGATCGAGGAACACGACGAACGAGAGGCGATATGCGATTCGGTGGTAACTATAGTTGCAATTACATCGGTGCATCGATGACGGAACCAACGATAACGTAGGAACATTCAATTTATCAGCGTTACAATTATTCTAACCTAACTTTCAGAACTCGCTGGTGGAAGGTTGTCGCTTGCCGGTTAGAATGCACGGCACGGAGGACTGGCGTAAGTAGAAAAGATTTCCCAAAAAATGAGCTATCGTTAACGACAAAAAAAATCCCCGCCGAATATCGCAACTTCCTGTCGAAAAATTCAGTCGCGGACGGTGTAAACATTTTTGTGACACTGACACTGCAGTGAAAAATGTCATCGTTGACTGTGACGTGTATTCGCGAGCCTTTCCGGGATTGCCGATCGCGATACTCTCGTTCTCGTTTCCCGATAATATTTGCCTACTTTCGTTCGACGACGAGCTCTATATCGGTGCGATCGAAGTTACTTCTCAAAAATTGTAGGTTATGTACCCGCCAAACTGAGAACCCTGTATAAGTACGTTACACCCAGAATCCAAAATTTTTTTTGTTCCTCACTTCCGTCCGTGGGCGTTTATCGTATTATCAAATTATCCGCGTAGATTAAGTCGTGACATGAAACTTCTAACGTAACGATACTTGCAGCTCTTGCCGAAATCATCAGCGTTAAGGATGTGCGAGGAATCAAATGTTACTACGTTCATTACGTAGATTGTAAGTATGACAAAGAACGCATAGACGTTGGATTTATAGCATGCGAGAAACGAATCTGGTGGGGCATTACTCTTGGAGCATTGCTTTGTAGTTAATAAAAGGCTAGACGAATGGGTCTCGGAGACGTGTCTGGACACCAGGAAAGTACAGTATCCGAGGCGAGATGGTACGACGCCGGGAACCGGCGCGGCGACGCCGAAGAAACAAGCACCCAGCAGGCCTCCGAGTCCGACGAGCATCAACAGCGAACCGGTCAATGGATCCGCGGTTTTGCAGGCTGCGCTGCAGAAGAAAATTGCGGCGAGAAAGAGGAATCGAACGTTTCTTGAGAACGAGGACTCTCAGGAGGCTCCGGCACACATACCGCCACCTGCAGCCGGTCCCAGACCCTCGCAAGGTTCGATGGTCGCTCATCACGGCCACGACGACGTCGTCACCAGGATGAAAAATATTGAACTCATAGAGCTCGGTAGGCACAGGATAAAGCCATGGTACTTCAGTCCGTATCCTCAAGAAATGGTGAATTTACCGTGCATCTACATATGCGAATTTTGTCTGAAATACCGAAAGAGTCGGAAGTGCCTGGAGAGGCACTTGGCAAAATGCAACCTGCGACATCCGCCCGGCAACGAGATATACAGAAAAGGTCCAATATCGTTTTTCGAGATCGACGGACGAAAGAACAAGAATTACGCTCAGAATCTGTGCCTACTAGCCAAGCTATTTCTCGATCACAAAACCCTTGACTACGACACCGATCCATTTCTCTTCTACGTTATGACGGACTTCGACAGCCGAGGGTTTCACATAGTGGGCTATTTTTCGAAGGAAAAGGAATCCACGGAAGATTACAACGTAGCCTGTATTCTCACACTGCCGCCATATCAGAGAAAAGGATACGGCAAATTGCTCATAGAGTTCTCGTACGAGTTATCGAAGTTCGAGGGTAAAACTGGATCACCGGAGAAGCCGCTTTCCGATCTCGGATTATTGTCGTACAGAAGTTACTGGGCTCACACGATACTCGACATTCTGCTCAATGTCAAGCCTCTCGTCGAGAACGAGAAAGCTCAGATAACGATAAACGAAATATGCGAGCTCACGTCGATAAAGAAAGAGGACGTTATATCGACGCTGCAAAACCTCAACCTCATTAACTATTACAAGGGACAATACATCGTTACGTTAAATAGGTGGGCTGCTGCATTAATGCTACATACGTATATATTTATATATATATATATATATATGTTTACATATATATATCTTTAATATTTTTGTTTCAATCAAACGCGATAGAAATATCGAGCTCGCGATTAAGTAATACGAAACACCGTACTGATGCTTAACCACAGTTTTGCCCACAGGGAAATAATCGAGCAACACTCGGCGGCAATGGAAAAACGTTCGATAAGGATAGATCCGAAGTGTCTACACTGGACACCGAAAGACTGGAGCGTCAGAGCGAAATGGTGAAAGAGCTCGTGAGACATCGTGAGACAATAAAACTGCGACGCTAAACCGTCTATTAAAAATTCTTTTCAGGAATCCTGGAAGTGACTACGTGCGTTTAACCGGTGTACAAAATTGTACATAAAAAAAATACATTGCAAGAGATAGAGAGATGGCGCGTTGGCGTGTTTTAACGATAACGGCCGTTCGTGATTTTACGCTCGGGCGTAGAGTCAACCAGCACCGGTCGCATAATTAATTAATTATATAAAATAAATAACATCACCGATCTGATTAACGGATTCTGCCAGGTCACAGATTCGATTACGATCGGCTAGTCCGACGGGTGGGAAGATAAATGGATACGGAGAAGCTATAAAAAAAATATTGAAAATGACATAAATAATTAAATACGATCGACCGAATCGTGCGTGTGCGAATGCGCACAACTGCACGTACACAGAAAATACCGGAACCGACCATTTTAATACAGTGACTATAGAGACCTTTTTTTTCTTCTACTTATTCTGTTTACCGTTTATATTTTTAAATCACGCATACGTGAAGTATTGATTCGCGGTCATCGATTTGTACAGGACTCCACTAATCTAGTAGAATTGTAAATAAATGTGATTTTATAAGGTACGAATGGTGTGATATCGTGAATCCTCAACCCGCAACGGCGACATTCCTCATCCGAGAATGGAATCAGCGTCGAGATTAGATAGTTATAAGAGAGAAACACAATTCCACAGCGTCAATTACCACTGTTCGTTTTTTTCTTCTTTTAATACAGCATCTTTCTATATATAGATAGATATATATATATTTTTTTATATTCAACAGTAACATCACAGTAGCTTCATATACAATAAATTTTTTTGTCCTTGTTCATATATAATAATTTTTTTTTTCATATGCAACCTTTGTTTCGTTACGGCGGCGATTGCGACGTCGCGAGTGCCGACGTAACTCGCTACAACAAACGTTTTTCGACGGAGGCGAAAGGCTCCATCCTCACACGAGCGTACAGAACGTTTAAACGCGCGGCTTTTTTGTTTTCAAACGCGATTGAAACTCGGTACAGAGGTCGCCCTCGTCGACGCTCTGGCGCAAAATACGCAGACGCAAGACCGCCTATTCGTGTGAGCATCCAGCCAAAGTCGTAGAGACAGTACAGCGTGTTGTTTAGTGTTTGTGTGTTTGCTTCGCGATAACTCGCGCCGACAAGTTTACATTCGAAACAGATTTCGGCGGTTGCAAGTATACGCGCGACATTCGTGTGATGCGAATAATGTACACGATATGGAAACTAACCATAACGCGACGTAATACATACTTTTTGTTTGTTTGTTTCTTTCTTTTTTTTTCATTCGTCATACATAATACGAGTGACACATAAATTATATAACATCGAGCGCAATCGTTCGTCCAGCAATGGGTTTTCTTTTTTTCACGATCGCGCGGATAGAGAATGTGACAAATATAATGTAACCGGGAGTGACAAAGTGTCGTCGTTGATAATATCGAAGATTCAGTGAAACGCAGCCGACGATGAGGGGAGCAACAACAATAACAACAAGAACAACAACAACAACAACGATGATGAGGTTAGCGGTGCGCGGGACAATAACGGCCATGAAAAATAAGAGATGATCGAGTCTGTCGAGAATAAGCCGCGAAAGATACTTATGACGTTAATTAATACGCAGCGTGCAAGCGTCGATGAATGACAATAATAATAATAATAAAAGGGTTTGACAGCCTCGTCGTTATTCAGTGGGATGGCGAGTTTCCTTTTCGACACTCTCCGCAACGTGCCTGCACGAGAGGCAGTTACAATACAACTCGTTTTTTTCGCATTTTATTATAATCTTTTTTTTCTTCTTTTCACCCTTAGCTTAATTATCTCTCGCGAAGGTGTGTGTCGGCGCTACGCCACTCGGATTGTCAAAGAAATTTATAGAAACAAAATCACAGCGCTAATTATATGTATGTATATATATATACATATATATATATATAGTTTGCCTGGCTGAAGGACAGTCCTGATCAAAAGAGCAGAATTACCGCACAGAAGTGTTTCACGGTTCACGAATTGAAATCCAAAGTGGCCAGCGACCGAATGACACTTTCGCGACCGTATTATTTTAATACAGTATATGTATAGTACACTCACGGTTGAACAGTAGGCGGCAATTGTGGCTGGACAGAATACGGCATGCGGTAAAGATTACTATTTTTTTTCATCAATTCTTTTTTTTCTGGCAGGGACACGTTTTCGTCTCGTTTTATATCGAACAATGCCTGGACTCGTGTTTTGATGGAATTTGTTTGTTTTTTTTTTCGGGGTATCGCAATTGTCGAAGGTTTCCAACAGTCGCGAGTTTGTACTTGATACACCGTCAGATATTATCGTCCCGGTCGTCGAGACTGCGATAAATCGTTTGGTAGTTTTCACGTTACAATTTTTTGATTACACACCTAAGTTACAACACCTCGTCGAGAACAGACTTTTTTTTCAGACATTTCGCGTATTTGTTTCGTACGAATAAATCATTCTCGTCCGGAACGTGTTGATTTTACAGCTTTGACTTACGATATTCGAAACGTTTTAACGCGACTCGCACTCTTGAGACTTATATAAATATAATTTTACGCTTTTAGTCGAGCCATTGCTAGATGACAGTGGAGTCGGGATGGGGGAGGGGGAAATGCATGTATTCCAAAAAACTACTTTCGTCCAGCCGTTTGCCTGAACAATAAGACACTTAACAGTTTTGGCGATCACCCGTAGCGGGCAATCGATTAATGATTAATCCTTTGTTTTTTTTCTTTTGCATATACGTCTCTCTCCCTCGGTCTTTATATTGATTCACGTGTAACAACACAGTAGTATATTATCGATCGGTTCCGATGGATGCGATTTGAGAATGTAATTATTTTAATCGGTATTATGGACGTCGAACGGATTCACGTAAAAAATATTCATTTCCCATTGAGTCTCGAGGAGGTTGAGAGTATATTTATTCGACCCGGATATATACTTGATAAAATCGATTCACGCCTCTGGATATGCCAATTTTTTTTTTTCTTTTTCCCTTCGTCATTTCGATCGAATATTATAGAGCTGTCCTTACACACTCTACACAAACAATTTAATTCAATATATTCAATAGTTCAATTTAGTTTTAATGGGCTCGAGGGAAATGTACAATGGAACATCGAACTTTTTGGAAACGCCATCAGTCGTGCTCGGGCTTCGACCGTCGATCAGTTTATTTGCCTTCTCTTCTCTGTATTAAAGCGGCTCTCCGAGCCGTTCTTGCAGGAGTCATCTCGATATGTTTAACTCTCATAGGTAATCGTTTGTTCGATCGTTCACGTTAGACGACAACGCGAGAATTGATAATGCTCGGTACAATCGATCGAAAAACAATTAACCCAATCGGGAAAATTTTTACGCGCTTTCGCCAATCTCTAAGCCCTTGCCCGCCAGATATTTGTTGTTTTTTTTAGAATCTCTGTCTTAGAGTATTGAAGATACAAAATCTACGATAGAAAACAGAACAGATCTCGAACATTATTCTTTTTTTTACCTCACATTCAATATCGACGCGATACTCATTATCATTATTAATATTAATATATATATATATATCATCGTTACATCCGTTAACGTTATTGGGTATTATCAGTTTCCTTTAATCGTTATTGTTACTTGTAAAGTTATATTTTATTCACGCTTATAAGATTTAGTAATCCTTAAAATTTTGTGGATTTCTTTCATTTTCTCTTCACATTATTAGTAGTATTTTCTTTATAATACAGATTGTCATTGTTCATATTTTTTTTCTTTTTTTTTTACATTCTCACCGCCGCAAAGTACGAGGTCAAATCGTTTATCGATTTACATTCTCATCGCGACAGGATATTCATAAGTTCTCGACTGGACAACGAACACTCTGCGACGGCGAGAAATGTCTTATATATTTTTTTGTTTTTATATAATTCACGACTCCCGATCGAGAGCGCCTCGCTATAGCTGCGCAAGGTACTCGCACTTGAGCTTTTCGATCGACGATTAAACGCATCATCCATCTCTCCCTTTAAACTCTATATAACCTCTATATTAACATATATATATGTATATATAGATACATATACATACATACATATTCATTCGTATATTCTTCAATTCGACTAGCCTACGAAAATTGTGCTCGCTCATTTTTTTTTTTTTTTCAATTATCGTGATCTCGATTCCTCACGCTCCTCGTCATCCAAACATTTCTTCCATTTCCTTGGCCTCGTCTTTCCTCGAATGTACCACAAAAAATCCACTCCCTCCTCTTTTACTCGATCGAAGAAATATTACGCTGATTCAGGTCTCAAAATTTCATATTTTTTTGTTATTTTTTTTTCTCAAATATATATACGCCTCTCTATTTTAAAAATTTCACAATGAAAGTGCCGCGAGTGAAAGGGAACAGTTTTACCAAGTTTCCCGACGGGTTCGCCGAGCGGCCGAGCGGTGCGCTCGCCGCATAAATATTCGTTAATTTGACGAACGAGCCCCGCGAGTCCACGCGGTAGTTTTACGTGTGTAGTAGCAGCGGCCCTAATATTAGTAGTCCTAGCGTTTACCGTATAAACCCTCGTACGTTAATCCACCCCGGCGTACGGACACAGTGTGCGTTGCGTTATCTTCTTTGTTGCAGAGAATTCGTGTGAGCGACGGGTATATCGGGTCGCGCGTGTTGAACAGCGCTGGGTACGGCGCGCGTCCTCGTGTCAGCGAGCGATAAACGGTGACAACGAACCCTTGCAATGAGGTCACCGTGCAAACAAACCACCCGTTCGCGTGTCGCGCCCGACGGTGAACATTGTGTGTGCACATCGTCGTACCTCGTATCTCCACGGGCGTCGAGGATTGATCAATGCGCCCGGTTCACGCCCCCGTCGCCTCGGACGTTTCTCCTCGTCCGTCCGCGAAGAACGTTCTCGGAAGCGCCGACCGCAAAGGCGGCCGTCGGTGTCGTTCGACGCGACCGGGCGTCCTCTCCCTCGAACCGTTGATTAGCGGTCACGTCGCCACACGATGCTGCCGCTTCTGACCTTGAGAATCCTCGACGAGTCCCCAACCGCCCGATTGAATGTTCCTAATATATCTTTTTTGTTTTCTTCTGTTTTTTTTTTTTT
>JAPYZD010004674.1:0-10946 GCA_030522725.1 Ichneumoninae sp. B BG-2022a | reverse complement strand
TTTAGTAGTTTGAACGAATATTTAGTAGTTTGAACGAATATTTAGTAGTTTGAACGAATATTTAGTAGTTTGAACGAATATTTAGTAGTTTGAACGAATGTTTAGTAGTTTGAACGAATGTTTAGTTCATTTAACAAATAGTTACTTGGATTTAACATTTTATTCTATCGACCAAATAGTTGTTTCGCCACCCGCAACTGCAGCTCAGTTTGATATTAACAAACCTTTTTTTCGGTGTACGCCCGCCATTCTTAGTAGTTAGTCAAAACCTCTCTGACCGCACTCTATTAATTTTTTTAAACAATTTTTCAATCACTGAACGAACAGTTTGAAATTCGCGACAGGCAACATTTCCGTGCCCTCGCATGGCTCGATGGGTTGAACAAAAGGACTTTTTCGCTGGAGAACTTTTTTCCCGTGTGTTCTTGGGCTTCAATGAATTTTTGCGTAGGTCCGGAGACGCCCAACAACGTGACAGTCGATGTTTTTTTCCAATCCTATCGACGCGGCCGAAAAACGGCCATTCCCATTTTATTTTTTGTTTTCTCTTCGAATTCCTTTCCTCCTTTCTATCTTTCCATTTGGTGCTCGAATTTCTGCAGAGTTTGCGACCACCCGCGCAATGAATTTGACTCTCTATCGAAACGCGGCTTTTTTTCTTCTCTCGCTTTTCGTTCTCATTCTTTTTTACCTTTTTCTTTTTCATGCATCGTACGATAACCTCACGCCGTCGAGCGAGTGTTTTATGACCGCCCTGCCGAACGCACAACGCGAAACGCTCGTACGACAAATATTTTCGTTCTCTCGTACGTACCGCTACCGCTGTTCGTAGCCGGTTGCATGGTTCACCACCCGATATGCGGTCTCCTATTTCACAAATCCCGATAGATAACTCCTCGTACTCCGATAGGGAACTCGATGAAATTTATTTTTATTATTTATTAGTATAATAAATAATTAAAAAAAATAATATCTAGAGTAAAAATGGGGAATATGGCCCGGTCCATATATAATTGATTTACGTGTTAATCGATGTGGGCCATATTCACCGCTTTTACCCTAACATTGAATGCTTTAAAAAAATGCATTATGTATTTGTTTACTCGATCTCGCCGGTGGATCTAATACTTGCATAGCGTCAACTTTCAAAAGTTGTATGTCAGGCGTTTCCGTCAAGTTTCTCTAACAATTTCATACGGTAGTAAAAATGAAATAAAAATCTTTCAGCGAGTATCACTATTTTCTCTGACAAAGGATATTTTCTCTTTTTGCTTCCAGGTATCGTTCAGCTACTCGAAGGGCCCGAGGGACGAGTGGAACGTCGTAAAGATCGACGGCTTCGATACCAAAGACGATACGAAGAGGTAATTTGGCAAAATCATTATATATACCCTGCTCATTCTTCCTCGGAACCTCAGCAATTATCTAGTCTCCGTTGTAGATAGCCGGGACGGTTTCGAGCTAGACAATAAGATAAGTTCAGCCCCCTCCGAGGTTCCGGTCTCTCAACTTTCGTTCGTAGCACGAGCGACATTTATTTTATCCTACCGAGATTTTACGTCTTCGACTCTCCGAAGAACACCGTTTGCACCCACTGCGATAACTATAATGCTCTCGGAAGAAATTGATTTTTTTCCGACTACGCAAAAATGCGGTATTTCATGCCCCACGGAAAACAGCAAGAATTTTGTTACCATAACTCATTTACCTGCTTAACATAGGCACAACAAAATATTTTGCTGTGGCAGCCAAATATTTTGCTGTAGCAGCCAAATATTTTTGCTGCAACAACATTAAATTATTAGCGATCTATTTTTTTTTAGAGAAATAGGACTACTTTTCTCCGTGATGCAACGTGGGTGGAAAGTAGCCGATTCTTGACGAGCGGAAGGAAAAGTTTCACTTTTCCTCCCGTTCGTCTAGGAATCGGCCACAATCTATCCCCGCCGCAGGCATAGAATTATTACTAGGGTAAAAGTGGGGAATATGGCCCGGTCCATATATCATTGATTTACGTGATCACTTTTACCCTACTTTTTAGCATAGCCGAAAAAAAATCATGTGCCACTCGGAAGGAGTGGATTTCCACCGCGTGTCAGTGCTGCCCTCGCTTGGCCCGGGCAGCAAACCTCACACTCTGTAAAAATCACGCACGTTCTTCCCTTGTAGCATAATGTACTATTTTAAACCGTATGTCTTTACCGCAGTCGGTAATGAAAACTGCAATAAACTTTTTGTCACCATGGATCGTGTTTATGGTCAAAAGAAAAGCTGACGTGATATACGCGTCGGATGAGACTTGTCTTTTGACCTTCAATGGCAGGAACGATGAAAAAAGTTAATTACAGTTTTTTGATACCGACCGAGCCCGCCGTAGGTGGAGAGTGTTTCACAGAATCTTAAGAATTGATCTTGTGAAAATAATGCTGCCGTGTAAAACACAGTACTTCGATGTACGTCATATACATATAGCATACCATGTTGTTATTTTAACCTTCGGCAAGTCAGTAGTATTTCTTCAGTCCTCTTTTCACTACTCTTCCGACTGTTGCCGGCATTCCACCGGGACGAAGGCCTCAATTACTTGTATAATTGCAAAGTCCGTGTGGCAGAAAAGCTGTAGCAGTAAGGGGAAAAGGAGTATGTCCCGTGCATGTTCGAAGCGGAGTAGAGGACCGGGGAGTGGTAATAATAATGAAGATGGACCCACGTCGCTCCAATAAGTTTTAATTGAGTTTATAATAATTGCTTTGGTGAGCCCCCACGGGTATCCTCCGAAGTTCGCTGTCCCTGCTCATTCTCCAATGCCCGTTATCCGCACTACTAATTGCCCTTGTCGCAGTTCGGCAATATCGAGGCTCTTAATGACAGCTGCATTATTATATATAGAGAATAAAAATTGTTGTAGAATACACAGTAAGAAACAATTTCGTAAATAAATTGGTTAAATAAGTGACAACAACCTGCTAGTTTCATATAGTGCACAGAATAGGAAAAAAAAATTTTTTGCTTTGTATTTTGTATTAAATAAACGTATGTTTGAATTTCTTTTGTTGCAGGTTTAAGTCCATACACTGTCTGCTGTTTCCGCACGTTGCAAACTGCCCGCACAGATGATAATGACGCGGGTCTCGTAACGAGCAAAAACGATGGATTCGGACAGGGAATTTTACAAATTCGACAAAAGAACTTGGTTCCAGAGAGCCAGCGAGTTAGCGAAGAATATCGAAAAAAAGTGTTTTAGGGACTGAGGACATGCAAAATATTCGACATGAGTAGATGGTCCATTGAAAAAGTCGGTACGTGTTGTTTGCATTCACAACTTGCACGACGTACGTGACTTCCCGGCTAAATACGTGTTGTCACACTAGTTTAAATATACCGAACAAAGCAAAACTTAAATTATTATATATATAGATATATATATATATTTCTTTTTTTTCAACAGAACATAATTACTGCGAAACTCCAGTAGGTAACGGAAATTCTTGAATTTTTAAAAAACTTTTCCCCCGATATCCAAGAACAATTTATTATTTTACTTTGTTCTTCGATGGTCTGTAGATAGCTGTATATATCCGCGCGATCTCTTAAACCGCGAGTCCTCATTGTATCGGTCGTGATATATGTAAATAATACTTGAGAAGTACTGATGAAAGAGTTAATGAGACCGCGATAGGGCGAGCATATTTATATAGTCGATAGGATGGAAATTAATTTTTTTCCAATACAATGAATAATTTCTTTTTATTGATTGGAGAGAAAGAGGTCGAGGACTCCGTCGTGATATCTGGTCCAGGAAAAAAAATGAATTGAGATCGGGGGGAGGACGAAACGAAATCATTCCCATCGACACATATCCAGTGGTATAGAATTTATGACGAGAGAATTTATGTATACGGACATGTAATTACGAGAAATAAACATAGGACGCACAAAGTGTAAATAATGGGAGATCTTAGCGAGTCTTCCGAAAAATTATATATTTTTCCCTCGATTGAGGGAAATTGAGAAGAAATAAAGAATGACCATAAGCTAGTCTCCTACTGATGCGGGAAAGCAGACAGCTGTACAATGTGATATGAAATACGTACGAGTGCGTGAATGCTTTATAAATTTTTCTGTTATTTTTTTTTTGTTTTCCATTGTGTTTCACTTTATCGGAAACTTTTTATTACAATTTCTTTCGAGAGATAGACCGAGCGAGAGTCTCGCGCATGTTTGTAAGTGTAAGAGTGCAATAAGAACGTCGAGTCTGCGCGGCGTTTGTTCGATAGTGCGAATCGCCGAGGGAACGCAGTTTGCAAAAGCTGCGCGCGGCTTTATTCTCGATTCGCTCGACGAGTGTGAGAATATAATAATTGTATACGACGACGCGTTTGACGCGATCGTTTCTAAGAGAGAATTTTATGTATGAATTTTTTGTAACATCGCTTTCTCGTCACATTATTAATGTGCTGAAAGCAGAAATATATGTACAGCACTGTTTTTATACATAATATACATAAAAATTACGCAATAATACAAAATAAAAAAAATTGTTTAAAAAATGTTATACACAAATTGCTCCGAACCTTTTTCCAATATTGTCTGTGATCCTTGAGTCGAAAGTCGAGAAAGAAAGGTCGAGCCGAACGAGGCCTCCAATGACGAGCATAAACCTCCACCTGCTAGCGCGGGACTGAAACTCCCGCTCTCTGCGGTCGCGGGGGGTAACACAGATTTCTACTTCTCAGCAACGCGCTGTGAGATGTTTCGATCGACCGACAACCAGTAATTAACGGCGATGAAGAAACGCTTAAAAATAAGATCAATCATTTTTCATAATTTTTGTAGCTCGTGAAACGATTAAGAAATTTTGATATTTATAGAAATGCGATAAATTAATAATAAGTTAATGGTGAGTATCGTGGAATGCAACGGTTCGGGATTAATGAGATGGCGAAATGAACCAATTACTGACTGGTAAGAAAAGACCGTGAAACGCGCTTTGCCATTATTTTGAATTTATGAATATGGCAAAGAGAAGAAAAAATCTATAAGGAAGCAGCGAGGCCGTTATAGATAACTTTCTCGAACGGTTAAATCTCGCTTTACCGCCGTGCTGATTTATTCATTAATAAAATACCTGACGCTCCGTGCGAAAGAGCTCATGTACATTCTAGTGCGCATCCATTTCCCGCTTGACCTATAGAATGTCGGAAATTTCTGAAAAGTAATTAGGAAAACTTGACTTTTCAATTTAATGAAAATTATAAAATTGATTTTCACCATTTCAGATTAAATAGAAATGGGGTTCCATTTACGAGAATTTGTTTTAATCGTAGCTTTTTATTACTTTCACTATTCAATCCTTGTCAAAAATAGAACACTATCGTGGCCTTAGTCTAAATAATTTTAAATAGTATATTTTTTTTGCATCCGCGAAAGAGGAGATATATTTTCGGCAAAAAATGAATAAATGAAAGATATAAAAAATTCACCAACTATTTATCACTAGCGATAAAAAAAAAAAACTATGATTTACTCTCCGAATGGTTGGCTTCGTCAGAGATAGTAAGATCTTTCGGTTGAAATTTAGCGCATCACGATGTGTCCCAGTCTAAGCTTCTCGTCCCACCTTTCCCGATAGGATCGAAAGTTATATATGATTTGATATTTCACGTTCGGCGACTCTTGAGTGCTCGAGAGTCTCGCATCGGAAACGATGTAAATATGAAGAAAAATGCGATATACGATATCGGGTCTGCACCGGGTCTGAGATGCATGCAGGCTTTAGGAGTGCCTATGCTCGGATCCGCTGTGGGATCGTCGTCGTTCCGTCGGTGAATGCGGGAACGGGAAAAATAATAAAATGTGACTATTCTCGTACTTCGCCGCGCATAAAAATTCTCCCTTTCTCGCAGCGCTGCTGTATACCCTTAGCTGGAAAAAAGAAGAGCGCCCGTGCGACGGGACTTATACCCAGAAATTGCAGTCGGATATATTACGGCATGCTCCGGGCTCTTCCGAGCATCAACAGCGAGCTCTGTAAGGTGTTGGACGTGCGCGTTACCCTGTTTTGTATACGAGTCGACGGTGAGAAACGTGATATCATATTGCATTCTATTCCTAACTGGAAAGTACTGCGAAGCGAATACTGTTTATGTATCACTTTTATCATTCGATCGTAACGTGTTACAGGGTAAATAACGAATTATTCAATATAGGCTGCGGATTTTACGATGGGCATATTCTTCAGAACTTCTCAAATAAATAACATGAACATTCGTTCTGACAATTTCTCAGCGGCTT
Source organism: Ichneumoninae sp. B BG-2022a (assembly GCA_030522725.1). Classification (NCBI taxonomy): domain Eukaryota; kingdom Metazoa; phylum Arthropoda; class Insecta; order Hymenoptera; family Ichneumonidae; species Ichneumoninae sp. B BG-2022a. The sequence continues at coordinate 4,652 of JAPYZD010004674.1, read as the reverse complement.
ACTGCTCGGGCGAGGGCATTCAGTCCCTGAATGAAAGGGCTAACACCTTGACTCGAAAGACAATCCATATTCACTTATGGTTTTCTACACTGAGAGAAGAATCCAGTAAAAACTACTGATCATCTAAGAAAAATTACCATATTAAAATTACCTATGGCAGAAAGTCTCCGAATTTTTACTATTATATCTCAGACTTTTTTTTATAAATCCCTTACTTCCTACCACAGGTGGCGCCCTAGAGCCCTACTACTATTTATATACCTATTTATATACTATTATATATTGTACCATAGCACTATTATATATGTGCTATGGTAATATCTCTCAAACAATATAGTCATTTTTACTAGATACTTCTCTCAGTGCAGAAACGAACTCAGCGTTCACCGGACGAGACGTAACAGTACGATTATGGTCTTCATTGGTGTTTGACGTCACATTAAAAAACTGGGCGATTAGCTCGCCCATCAAAGGCCATCATTGATGGGCGCGAATTAGTTGAACGGTGTCCTCTGACCCTTCCTCGCGGATAACATCGCACAAAGGGTTGCTGATCCATTTAGGGATTTGTGTTTGGTCGGGAGGCGTGGAGGTGTCCCGATCAGGAGGTTTCGGGATGGTTTACCGTGGTTTGGGCCTGTTTCCGCTTGAACGCTGGCTCAGGGCATGTGCTGCTAGTGGCGATCGTACTGGTGATGATGGTTTTGGTGGACCAGCGAAGAGGGGAACGGGTAAGAGACCGGTAAACAGGGAAGCCGACACAGAGAGGCTATAACAGAGCAAGGAAGCAAAGACTCGAGGACGAAACCGGGTCGTGGCACTGACAGTCCGACCTACATACGATTCCATCTCCTCTCGCTCGTCCCTTCCGCCCCCTCGGCGCCCAGCGCAGTTGGGGCGGGCGTTACGTCACTGGGCTTCTGGCTGCAATGTGAACTCGACACTTTTTGTTCCTTCTCGTCATTATCAACGAAAACCAAAGGCCCGTGCAGCCGGAGAAAGCTCTATTCGGGCCGTAGATCTGCGAAAGAGCGAGTGACCCGGCAAAGTATATTTCTTTTTGCTGCAAGTAGAAATGGCGCAGGGCTCGAAAAACTTTTGTGGAAATATGTTTTATTCGTATGCTCATTTTTTTTTACCGGAAATTTTGGGATTATCGAGTTGAAACTTTGCCCGTGAGTCGAGTTACCGGGAGTGTTTTTGGCATTGATTTTGGCAGGAATCCACGAAGCTATCTACATATTTTTCAATTTTTCGAAATTTTTTATTCTTCTTTTTAACGAAAAATATCCGTTCACTTTATTTTCGTAAATTTGAAAAATTTCCATTCATGAGAAAACTGAAATTGTGGATTCGTTCTTACGCACGGAGGTGTTGCAAATAAAACTACAAGGAAGCGATGTGAGATTTTTTTAATAGTTTCGTAGCGGACTCTTGGATAGCAGAGGCGACGTAAATTTCGTTAGAGTACGATACAATGAGCGTTTGTTTAGTCTGCCGTGCCAGTGACTCCAAACAAATTAAACGAGGCTTGCTAATCCTACGCGGCATGGAAAATTTTCCACCGCCGGTAGTTAACGAGAGGTGCAACCGTTGATGTATCGTGCATGGCAACGAACGTGCTGAAATGAATAGATCATTATGATCGTGTTCGATGAATATGCATCTGTACAGACGATTCGTCCACGTCGCTCGGTGTGACGGAATAATCCGATCTCACATAATAACGTAGCGTGCGTCGCGCCTTTCGCTCACGCTCATCTGTCCGTGTACACGCGATATCTCTCACTTTCCACTTAACTCTGCAGCGACGAGGTATAACCAAATAGGTACACACATATTTTTCCGTATCCATAGAGGGCGGATGAAAAGTGATAATTTTTAAGGGTCGCACTCAAAGGCGAACGGCGTAGCATGCTACGATATATTCTCATTTGTGCGCAGAATTTCGCTTTAGTTGGTGCAGCGAACCCAACGCGATTGTGAGTTACGAGAACATGTTTTCTCGATTTCCTCTTCCCTCTCAATTTATTTATAGTTGTCGTTGTGAAGTTCAATAAAGTTGATAATTCTACTTACATTTCCTCACGATATCCACGGATCACCTTGTATTATGAACTAAATTGTTTGCAACTTTACTCGATAAGCTAGCAAGTTTGCTTACACAAAACATCTTTGACGATTTCTATCGCGAAAACGAATCTATAAAACATACATTTTTTGATGTCGATCGACGCATAATCGGTTTCGAATATATTTATCAATAACAATGCGAAAATAATTTTTTTCACCTCTATCGATGCGCAATATTTTTTAAGTAAAATTTACTGGGAAAATTATCGGGGTTAATGGTGTCCAATAGTTTAATCCATCTTAGGGGACGTCATAAACATGCCCTCCGTTATGATAGTCGGTACATTACGCATTATGAAAGACGCAGCTAGCGAGGGGGTTGCTAGGGAATCGTTTATATAAGCGCAGTAGGATCCAAACGAGAAGAGCATCCTAGAGAGTCGTGCCTCGGAGCAAATAAATTAATTTATCAGGGTGCCGCGATGTCCCAGTAATTCGACTCGATATTCATTATAGATATATCCTCGGGCGCGGTTTTAAGTAGTACGGCTCGAGTTCCATGCACCCGGCCATTATTGAGAGCAGCAGGACGGGATACATAAACTCGAAGAACAGCCAGAGCGAAAACTGTGGGCGGGGTGTTTGTTTTAAAATAAATTGATTTAATACAAAATAAAAAAAATGGACAGGCGTTGTGTCTCATCGACAATAAAGAGCCATTAACCCCGTTTCACCTCGCTGCATTTTTCGAGAAGCTTCTCTTCGGTTTGAAAAATACGTTGGGACGAGGGTTTGTAAATGAGAGTGGAACGATGCGCTGTGGTGCTGAAGCATCAATTAGTAATGGGGGAATGAGCATGAATTTTATGAAATTGGGTTAGTTTATTGCAATAAAAAATGTGCAAAAAAATTCAATGGCATATCTCTTGGTTTTCTCTTTAATAAAAAAAATTGTCAAGGACTGATCCATTATTAGAACTTGCAGAAAACAAAATAAAGTTAATCACAGTTTTGTAATTTTACCAACGGATGGTGTATTTAATGGGGTTTTTCGGTTGATAATATGGAGATTAAACTTTTTTTATAGGTAGACGTTTCTATAAAACTATAGTTTTTCTTAATATTTGGAAAAAGTGTGCGTGTGGTGAACAAAAAAATGTGCTGTAAGCATTTCCACTCACCTTTCCCGACCTTTAGCCGTTTATATATTTTCTTTTCTTTCTCTTCTTTTTTTCATTTCGCCGCTCTCCATCTTTTTTTGCCAGCCCTACGGCTTTTTCTGGAGCACGTGCAGATTCAAAGCTCAGTGGCGCGACTTTTAATTATTTTACGACCACTAGTGGCTTATTACTGGCACAGTGGTTGTGCGCTGAAGAGGGTGCCGAGATACGTGTAGCCGAGACCCTTATAAAAATACACGATGTTTGCTCGTTCGCCGGAGAGAAAACTAATTTCCGGTGTTACAGCTATGCGAGCAAAACGCGGTCCATCCTACGTAATCTCGTGCTCTTTCCGACGTCTCGTACATTTTTCGTCCCATTTGTACGGCGCACCGAGACAATTTTACTTTTACTTTTTTGTCTCTGTGTAATTATAATCGAATTTTTTAACTGGCCCTCCCCGTCATCACTTACGGTAGAAACGGCGAACATGGCACAACCCGATTAACACGATAAGTATAAGAAAGTCGGACCGATCGTCATTCACCGCTTTAAACCTATGTATAGTTAACATAGCATCAACGATTGTTAAAAGAAAGAGTAACAAACTCAAAGAGCATAAAACTATTTCATGTCAGTAAAAAATTCGTTGTTATTACAGCAAGGTATGTTTTTGTGACGCACTGAACAATGTTGAAATATACCTTATCTAATCTGATTAGCACGACCGCGACAAATTGCGCTCGCACCGTACCGTCTGGGATTTCACTGAGGCTATGAATAGTGATGTTGTTTACCAAAGCTTGTCGTTCCGTCCTGTCCTCTGCCTCTCCCTAACTTCATAAGCAAACTAGTCCAAGCCCGGAGAGAGAAGAGGGCCACACTTCCGGTTGCTTTAAGCGTCAAGGCGCTAGGTCTGAAACTTCGCTACCGGGTCAGCAAGTACAGATGCGATGGCGCTGAAATGTCTACTCATTGCATAATTGACAGTCGGAGACGGGCCTGCTTGTCGAGTTTGCTCGTTGTCTGTCGAAAAAAATGCATTAATACTTTATCAGTCAGAGCTCTATCGTCTCTCAGGCGCAACCCTAGCAGCACATCGCCCCACTCAGCGTCCGTTAGTCCCGTTTCGGGCCGGTTTATAGCGGTGTGACTTGCATAGAGTCATACCGCTATAAGAAAGCATTGAATACGATGACATTTTGTACAGGAAAATTGTATGCGAAAACACAATCAGACATTTTTGTGGTCGGATGGGAATGAAATAAATTTAAAGTGTTTCGTAGGCTTTGATTAAGGAGGAAGTCTCGCTGCGTGCTCACTTCGCATAAGTTCGACAACAATAAGAGAAAATTGCAAGTACTTCTTGATGGCGTAAAAATCTGAAAAAAATCATACGTATTCAGAAAAATAAACGAA
>JAPYZD010004673.1:0-18557 GCA_030522725.1 Ichneumoninae sp. B BG-2022a | reverse complement strand
TATATGTATATGTATATGTATATGTATATGTATATGTATATGTATATGTATATGTATATGTATATGTATATGTATATGTATATGTGGCCCACGAATTCGCGTACTCGATCACTGCGTTCGCGGCACGTTTGCCGTGGAGCGAAAACAAAGCTTTGATTATTCAATCGACGCTGATGGAGTACGCGGTCCAGGGAACGGAAATAAAATAAATAAATGAAGGAGAGAAAAAAAAGACAAAAATTCAACGAGTTTCGCTGCCCCGTGGGATTTTCCGAATTATACGAATATTACGATAGATTTTCATTTTACAACGCGCTCTTAAACCGCTTGGGAAATTAATTCAAAAGTTTTACAAAGAATCGGTATTGAATTATGCATGGATAAAAAAACAACCTTCGGCGGAAGAATTAATGCGGTTTCTTTTTTTTTTTTTTTGTATGATAATAGTCGTTCGAGAATAAATTTTTTCGTAGGATCGTTAAAGTTTTCAAAGCGCCATTGGCGTTGTTTGTATCGGGGAACAATTAACAGCTATTTCGCGTTATCGTAATTAAGGACACGAGAGCGGCTGCAATTCCCGTGCACGCTCGTTCGGCGTCTCCAGCTCACTCGTTCGGGTCGGGGCGGGGAGCCCTATGCCACAGTTATTAAAACTTTAATCATTTCTATTTCAGCGTACAGTCGCGTCGGCAAGTTGAACGGGCTCCGAGCGTGCGCGCGCGCACGGGCGAGAAGGTTTTAGTCCCCCCCCTCTTCGCCCCGCCCGCTGCCGCAACCTCGTTACGGCTCGCTCACGTACAGTTTAACCCAAAAGTCCATGCAACGTTCGAAACTTCGGGATAAGCCACTCCATATAATACCACCTACAGAGTGCACAATATATCACGAGAGATAGTGACAAGGACGATAAAAGCATCGGGGTCAACGTACTTTAAGAAATTATCGAACATTTACGACCCGACTTTATCTTTGTTGAAGATGGTAATTATTTTCGTTGGCGCAGACCACTCGCGTATTTGTCCTAGGCTCCGATAGACACGTTTCCTACCTCGAACAATAACGCGGATCGCTGAATTCACGAGTTTCATTTTATAGCTCTGAGCAAACGTAAAAAAAATCTTTTCTTTTTTTTGGCCCTCTTACGCGAGGCGACCAAGGCCGTCGGATTGAGCGACAATTATTTTCTCCACAACTTCGCCGAGACAGATTTCATTAGCGAGAGTGTTTCGACGCATAAAATTTTGCGTTTCAAGAGAAATTTAAGAAAAATTGTCTGTTCGGTTTTCGTAATTTAGTTCGGTCGAAACGCACATTTTGTTTGTTCGTTTAGATTTTTATTTCTGTTTATTTTTTTTTCGATCGAAACGAGAAGCGAGATGTCGTTTGAAACTTTACCGATAAAACCGTAAGCTCGGCTGGACCCACATGCCTGCCTAATGCCCGACTATAAATATTACAATTTCAGCTTGCCACTCCGACTACGCTTGGAAGAAGTTTCGCTCTTTCGATAGCGTATCGGGGGCGGCCATTTTTGCAAGATCCTTTTTTTTACTTTTTTCTTTCTTATTTTTTTCGCGTCCCTCTTTCTCTTACCGTCGACGAATACGAGCGCGCGAGAGAGAACGCGAGAGAAAACACGTCTCACGCTGCCGCTGTATTTGCTGCGCTATATGCTGGTGTCGTTGCTGCCGTTTGAATGAGAGAACGTGTTAAACGATAACGGGCTAATGCCTTTCGCCTAAATTCTGTGCATGAGGGACGTCGTTGCTTTATATAGATATTATCGAGAATGAGTGAATTACTTAAAAATAATTAAATATATATATATGTGTGTATATATATATATATATATATATATATATATATATATCTATAAATTACTAAAATCAACGTTAGAATGTTTGCAACCTTCAAAAGATACCCCTTATCCTTGATTTAAAAAAACACTAATTTCCAATAATATTAATAATATTTTTTCATAATGTTTTTAACTAAATCCTGTATATGAGAGGCTTCTTTGTTTTTTATCGATATTATTGAGAACGAGTCAATCACTAAAAAATAAAATAAATCACCGAAGTCACCTTGAATCAAGCATCCTTGATTTTTTTAAATGCAAATTTCCGATAATAATACTAATATTTTTTCATTAAACGATTCACGATTATGCCACGATCGAGTACAGTTCTAGTGCTCGTAGCGGTACGTAATTAATTAAAAGCACGTTGAATCTATCGGGTTTATTGCGACATTAAATAAATTATTCATAATAGAAGTGAGAGATGAATAAAAAATACACTGTGGCAACGCACGGAGGAGAAAACGGATTGAGGAATTGGCGAGAGGGGGAAAAAAAGAGAATAACACGGTCGAATCGAAATTGACAAAGATTTTTGAAAGTCGAACGGGGCTTCATTAAATATAGTGCATTATGAGTTTAATTAATCAAACTGGTATCGATTCGAGTCGAGATGGTCCGCATCGTGTAACGCGGACTCTCCTTCGGTATCGTGGACGCGGGGAAGTGAGGGGAACCGTGCGGTGGCAAAGCGACGTGAGGAAGAGGGGAGGAAGTCAACCTGCTCGCTACCAGCGGTTCTCAAATTATTTCCGAGAGTGCAGCCTCGCGGATTTTACATTTTTTTTCATTACGTAAGCAAACCACAGACGAAGCCCACAATATTCTTACGAGTGATAAAGAACCTGCGATAAAAATACATTGTCCGAACATATTCGAGTCTCCGCGACGGAAGTTGTTGTCGAGAATAGAACAAAGTGCATTCGACGCAAGAATTTATATACGTTATCGATTCTTTATTTAAATGACTGGTCGTATGTCGAAAAAATATATCTCATTGAAATATCCTACGTCGTATCATTTTTGTTTTGTTTTGAAGTCGACATCGCTCGGCAATTATTCGATCGTCGATAGCTCGTTGCAACATTCGCATGCGTCAGAGGCCGATTACGCACGTGTGCAACTATCGCGACAAAAATTATAATTTTTTTATGTCATCAACGGGCCTCGAATTTAAGTCATCGGTATTTTTAACGATAAAAGAATTGTATATATATTTATTTTGTTTCCGAAAAAGAAATATTCATTTTGCATTATTTATGGCTGTTGAATTATCATAAATTCATAAATTAATTAATATACGCTCGAGATGGTTTCAAAAAAATATTAATGTTATTATGCGTTTCATTATTATATTAATTGTATTAATATTAATTGGTTCACAATTCCAATTAGATTTTGAAAGCGAGTGTATTGTGAAAAATATCGCGAAGTCTGTGAGAGTTCGAGACAACCGAAAATATTCGACGCGTTTATTTCTGGCAGCCACTGATGAAGGTCCGTGACTCGAGTCTTATCGGCGTCGATGTGAGTGTGCCGCTGCGCGTGTGTGTACGTGGGCATGCGTGCGCGCGCACTCACGTCGCGAGGGGGCTTTTAAAATGTGTCCGTAATACACTCACGCGCTCACGTTGTGAGTCGCAGCTTTTGCATTCTTAGTCAGCGCAACCGTCGACACCATTGTATTATTGTTTTCTCTGTTTAACGATCATCTACCGCGCGAAGTATTTTCATTGCGATTAATGATATTACATATGCTCGTGTAATATATTCCAAATGCATGTATAATTTTCTTACACCCGATGACCTCTTTCCGGCGAGGCCCGATCAAGTCCAATCGCTATTATTTATTCCGTGCAAAAGGCAAATTTCAAAGAGAAACAATAAAAAAATAATAATTACCTATACTAGCCAAGTTTTCTTACGCATCGAAGCGGTCTCGAAGAAAAATTATTTACAAATTCGAGCGAGCAAATATAATAATAAATAATAATAAATGTAGTTTAAAAATACATGATCCGTCATGCATTTTTATATAAATTCTTTGTAAATAAATTTGTGCAATTTACTTGGGCATAGAGTCAGCGATTTTATCGTGACACTGCTAAACTTGCCTCGGAAGCAGTATACGTTGTAGACCGAGATTGGAAAACTGATAGAGCGTGCTCGTAGATTGAAATCGCGTCGCATAGTAACAAAACGACATTTTTTTCCATCACTCCTATTCAACTTGCATTACAATAATCGATATGTTGCCACAACTCGATGGTGTTAAACGGTAAAGAGCGGTCTGTATATTCAACAAACATTGTTTATCAGCAAAGGTCCACGTTTATTGTTTCTCGTTCATTTTACATTTTTCGTTTCTTAACCGTTTTTTTTACCGTGTTTAATTGTAAAATTAACAAAATATAATTGTGAAGAGTTTGTGAACAAGACATTTTTATTGACTATTCGTAGCTCTGTTATCGTCCGGGATACGTCATTAATGTAGATTGTAATGTACCAATGTACTCGTGTGTCATGTATCGTAAATCGTATTATTGTAATCGCAAATGCAATTCCCGCACATAATGTAAATTCTCAATTTTTTTGCTTCCTCATAGAGGAAACTTTGTTTTGGTGAAAAAAAATTTACTTCACATTTAGAAAAAATATCCGGACGTATGTGTATGTATATATGTATGTATGACTCAGAGGCGAAAAATTCAAACCGCTATACCTCGAGAATGTCTCGACCGATCAAGCTGAAATTTGACACACAGCATGTGTGGTTAATAGCCAATGTTTCTTGAAAATTTAATTTAAAAAAGTTTTCAATTACTAGTTTTTTACACAATTTTTAATATCTTCAAAAATGTCTGCGCGCATCTCGCTCTTACAACTTTTAAGCTATCGGGACCAAAATTTGTACATAGCTGGAGTATGATCGTCCGATGATCACCATTAAATTTGGAGAGATTAGATCGACACGTGTAAATTTTACGTCATTTTGAATTTTTTGAATTTCATGGGAAATGAGTGCTTCATTTTAGTCGCAATTTTCCGTATTAAATATTAATTTATGAATAAAATAATAGATAATAGATTTGCGATCGGCGTGTCTCTATTTATTCTGCATTATTATAATCCGGATATTATTATCATCGTCGCCCTAATGGGCGGTTCGGAATAAATGGAGAATCCGATTGTGGCTCGTTCATTAATTCTGAATCAGCCTGTACAGTCGAATCGAGGTATTCGATAAAAGTTTTGAAAATTATCGCAGCACCGTTGTCATAGATAAAGCGAACTTTGGTATTCCGATAATTATTAATGGCCGATAACGTACCTGAAGCGCAAAGTGTGTAATATAGTATTCGGCGCGCAAGCTCGCAAAGCCCGGCCAACCAATCGCCATGGGATTCCAGCCTCTGGTGGATCGATTCCAAAAACTTTATGGTTCGACCTCTCTCTATCTCTCTCTCTTTCTTTCTTTCTCTGTCGCCGTTGTCGGTATATATTGCAGCCACGCGCCACTTCAGCTCACCGGCGAGCTTTGTATCGTCTCTCGAATCCTCGAGTACGATTCATTGTAGATAAAATGAAAAACACGGGAAAACTGGTCGGTTTAGTTTCGTAACGATATCGCGTTGCAAAGAAGGTACACAACGGTCTCGTGAAATTGAGCCGGTTCAAATAATCCCTTTGTCAGTGATCGATGTAATATTCTTTAAACTGTAACTTAATATACATTTTGAATGAAAATTAATATAAATTTTGAATGTGAATTAATATAAATTTTAATTGCGAATTGAGATAAATTTTAATTGCGAATTAATATATATTTTAATTGTCAATTAACCTAATTTTCACCTGCGCATTAATATATGTTTAAATTTTTTGTGCGCTCTGTATTTATTTTCAATACATTACTATATTTATTAAAATTTTTTTTACAATTAACCAATCTTGTTTTTTGGGACTTCAGAATATAACTAAAGTAAACTAACTATAAATAAAGAAGGTTTCGCAGGTTTGCAATAGTGTAATTTTTTTTCAATGCAGTGCTCAATTCACTTGGACGTTGTCGCTGACAATGAAGTACAAAATAAAATATATTTGCAAAATATTCATTATCATATCACAGTAAAATCATTATTGCCGTTGAATTACGTCGTTTTTTTTTTACTCGTACTTTAACAATGGCCGATAAATTTTAATGTACGAAATAAAATATATTATCGTAACCCGGCAAAGGAAAAATCTCGAGTTTCCGGAATTTATATTGAGATCCTCGGCGGTCTCTGCGGTGCTGCGAGAGCGTTTCCATTTTACAAGTATTTTTTTTTCTTCATTCCCCCCCCCCCCCCATTTCCCCTTCTCCCGTTCCCGCCCTTCCCTCCCGCTCTGCGCGGCTCTCTCGCCACGATCCTTTGGTCGTGGCGGTGAAAGATAGAAGGAAATGGGCTGAAAGGGATGAAGGCGAGGCGGGGCAATGTCTGCGGAAGTACCGACGCTCTGGGGGGTAGTTGCTTATGGCAGCGGCGCGTGGGCTGGAACGAACGTGTGGGGTTTTGGGTTTGCCTTCTAAAATTATCTAGATTCACGAATTCATCTGTTTGCTTATTCGTCTCGACGTTGCGTGTATCTCTTCTCTCGGGAATAATCGATACGTCGCGGCGAGTAGAAACGCTTCGTCGACGAGCTTATAATTGTTTAAATTTTTTTTTAATTAATTGATTTATTATTGTATTTACATAAAAAATTAACATTTAATTACATTCAATTAATTGATGTATTATTGTATATAGATTTAAAATATCGCAAATTTTACATGCCATTCTTATTGTTATTATTACTTTATTTTTATTTTTTCAAATAAATCGTTTTATTGGTTCATTATTTTTGGTATCTCCTCGCTCGGGTATAATCGATACGTCGCGACGAGTAAAAACGCTTCGACGACGCGCTTATGATTGTGTGCGATTTTTTAAATTTATTTGGTGATTTATTATTGTATTATATTAAAAATATCTTTAGTTATTCAACGTTATGCACTAAAAAAAAATGTTTGTTTCAATTCTTATAATTCCATATGATATTGAAACAACAACAAGACTGTCAAGGTGACATGTTATCGTTTTAATCCGGTATGAAATTGTACGAATTCAGAGTAGAATTGAAACAACGTTTTTACTTCATTGGCAGCCCGCAAGCAAATTTTACTTGATGGAATGATTTTTTTTTCTGTGTGTTCTAATCGATACATCGCGACAAATAAAATCGTCTCGTCGACGCGCTTACAATTCTTTTTTAAAATTTATTTTCCAATTTTAATTCCCATTTTGAATTTCAAATTTTTCAGCATGTTGAAAAAAAAAATTGACACGCCATTATTATTTTACTTTGATTTTTGCGAAAACTCAAATAAATTAATAATTCCAATAATACCGTATGGTCCTCGATTACCGCAAGAATATAAGCGTCACACCGGTCGTTGAAGAGGGGTTTGACGTGCGGCCGAGCACTTTTGTCGAAGAGCCGATAATGCCGGTCGGTACTCGAACTCGCGCGTTTCGCCTAATTGACTGCGACGAGGGAACTTAATTGCGCGCGACTGAACATCTCTCGCCTTTTCCTCTCCACTCTGTCTTTACCTATATTACAGAGCGCCTCTTTTTTTTTCCTCGAGCTTTTCCTGAAACTTGTTCGTATTTTTTTTTTGCTATTTTCTTTTTTTTTCCAAGCTCTCGTCATAAAGTACCGAAGTGGAAAAGAAAACGTGAGAAAAAAAAAAGGCGGGGGAAAAAGAGCAAGAAAAAAAAAAAAAAAAAAAAAAAAAAAAAAAAAAAAAAAAAAAAAAAAAAACCGAAGACAGTTTCAACTCCCTCCGAAACTTCAAAGGGTTAAAGAAGAAAATTAAAAAAAATGTCATTGTTAAATCGACTATATGCACCACGGTCTGGCAGTACGTGGGACAATCGCGCCCGATGGTTTTATCTCCGGTAAATTAAAAATTATAACGTACAGATCTTTTAATCCGCTACACGAGAGCCTTTCGGTTTTGCATCCGGCGTTATAAATGGAACATAAAAAACGAGGGGAGATTAATACCCGAGGAATCTACGGAATTATTGAAGAAGTGGTATTCGCGAAGTTTATTGAGAATTGCGACGATAAATAATCCGAGGGTATAAAAGCGGACGGCGTTCGGAGCTGTTATAGCATCCTCGTGTATCGGAGGTAAGCTCCGGGGTAAGGTTGAAACGAGCGCGCTCGTCGTGGGCAACTTTATTCCCGTCGTTGTCTGCCTACGTTTACCTATACTATTCTATATATACATATATATATAAACATACATATGTGTACATGTATGGAAGATATATATATATGTATATGGGACATGTGCGTTTATGTTTCCTTGGCGTGTGAGAGTCGGTTGGGAGGAGAAGCGATACAGCAGCACGCTTCGCTTTCGCCGGGATGACCCGCATCATATGTGAATACGTGGGTGCACATCGTGTACCTACAATCCTATTTCTACGCGTCGTACAGTCACCACCAACATAAACGAATCAAAGAGACATAAAAACAAAGGCAAAAAAACGAACACTTGAGTCTTCACCACGAAAAACAAAATCGACTCGAAGATATTTACGACAGAGGCGATTTTATCGTGACGCGAATCAATTTCTTTTTTTCGTACTGTGTCCCGAGAGATATTAATTCAACTCTAGGAAAATTGATCGAACCCGTGCTAAAAAATAATCTACTTTGGACAGTATAATTGGAATTATAGAATTCGAGCAGAGGACTGCGAAAATTACAGTTGGGCAGTAATAATAAGCGACCGATAAGTGAATAAAGGGCTGATAAGAAATAGAATCGTGTGAAAATATACTGCGACAAAATATCTTGCTATAAAAGTACGCTACGCCGAAATACCGGTTTAAGTACTACAAGGACTGACGACGGAGTCTGCACAGTCTACACGTTTCCACGAGCCAACCACGGACTAATCTCTCTATAATATGAAAAGATTTCGCCGCAGCCGCAGAGTTCAAAAATCGTAGAGAAGTGTCAAAAATAGGGTCTGGGGGTCAATATAGGGATCAGATCGGGTCAGATCGAGTCAATAATAGGTTCACGGGGTCAATAATAGGGTCAACGGGTCAATAATAGGGGCAGGGGTCAATAATAGGGTCAACGGGTCGATAATAGGGCGAAGGGGTCAATAATAGGGTCAAGGCGTCAATAATAGGTGCAGAGGGTCGATAATAGGGTCAAGGGGTCAATAATAGGGTCAAGGGATCAATAATAGGGCCAAGGGGTCAATAATAGGGTCAAGGGGTCAATAATGACGTCAGAAGGGTCAATAATAAAGCCGAGGGGTCAATAACAGGGCCATTGGGTCAATAATAGCCGAACAGTCAGATGGGTCAATAATAGGGTCACAGGCGTCGACAATACGGTCAGTTGGGGTCAGTAATAGGGTCAGCGGGGTTAAGTAATAGGGATACGGAGTTAATAATAAAGTTAGGGGGGTCAAGAATAGAGTCAAAGGCAACAATAATAGGGTCGGAGGGGTCCATAATAGGGTCAGGACGTTAATAACAGGCTCCGAGCAATCCTGGCGGGGCTGCTTGCCTCGGCTTAATTATTCTAAGTCCCTATTTAAAGTAAGTTCCAGAAATACTCAAAAAACTTAAAGTAAGTTCCACAAATACTCAACGGGAGCGCGCTTTCCATCAGAAGCCCTCGTATATATAAAATATACATACCGCAGATAAACATATTTATTTATATGCTCGAGGCGACCTTTTGGCGCAAAAATGATCGAAGTTGAATAAGCAAAGTTCTCGTGACTTAACGTTTGCACAGCGATATCTAATTCGAGAATCGATGAGTCATTAGAAATTACGTCGCGCCCCGGTGAGTTCGTAATTCGGTTCGTATCGTGAAATTCCCAAGATAAATTTCTCGAACGCACACTCTCCGTCGATATCACAGTGCAAACATATAACCGATGTCGAAGAAAACGTGCGCAAGAGGAGCGCCGAATTTAATTACCGGTGTACACTCAAAGTCGATCTATCGCGATCCCGCGAGGAAACTCGGCAGACAAGTTTTAGCTAGGTATTTCCTGGGTCTCTGTGTGCTCTCCGGCGCGGGTTTTGCTGCTATCAAACGAGTTGTCCAGAGGTTTTATACGACGTGTCGGCGGGTCCGTGGCCTCACCCGCGCGTGATTCACCCGGACGAACTTCGACTTGTAAAAGCTCGGCGGTCCCGGGGAGAGCTTAGAGCGGCGCTTTCGTTAGGCCATCACTGTATATAAGCGCCTCGCAAAACCCGGACGGCCACGTCCCGTTCAATTAATTATCGATGCTCTAACCGGAAAGGCAATCCGCAAGCACCCAACGTATAGACATACCAGCCATGAAAACACCCACCCAAGTCGACGTACATTCGACTCTTATTCGCCAAAAGTTTAAAAGTTCGAGAGTCGAAGTTTTCGAAAGATTATATTTTCCGCGAATCGAAACTTCACTTTCTCCGGCATTTCCGAAGTTTATTTTCTATCGTTATTGTTATTGTTATGATTATTTTGTTTTGCCGCCTCGTGTGACACGGACCTCGCGTACTCGCAACGATTTTATATTCCGAAGTAAGGAAAGCGTTTTACATAATTTATTTTACTGCGAATTTTTTGCATTTTTTTTGCCTCTCGCGAAACGAGTCAGCTACGCGGGTTTCTCGAGAGCCCAAGGTGGCCGAGGCTGAGAGACTCGGCGCACAGGGGGGGGGGGGAGGGGAGGGGATAGCAGCATCCCCGAGAATAATGTGGAGTCACGTTTTTCTCGATTATATAGCGCGACGTTTGAGGGAAAGAGTATACAATAGTTAAAGCGGGCGAGTATATACATAACGCCAGGGAAACGAAGAGATAAAATATTCCCCCGAAGCTATACGACAAGGAGCAAAGGATAACGTCACGTGCTTGTTAACTTATTATAAACCGGGCTTTATGGCTTTTCATTTAAACGCCGCCGGCGGGCGACTGCAATGCGGTATATAAATATATACCGTCGAACCGACCCGGGACAATAACATTTCGCTCGACCAGCTGAGCGAACCGAAACTGCCTGATGTAATTCATTGAGAAAGTTTTCAATTCTCGTTGTCGTGACGACGCTTTTCGTCCGAAAGTTCGCTAAAGAGTTTCTCGAACGCAAAATTCAATTTCGGCTAATTGCAAAAGTGTCTTCTCGTCTATGTCCCGAGGGGAAGATCATAATGCTGATATACATCTATATGCGTACAACAGTTGTTCGAGAAGCGGAGTTTAAATGGGAATTGTGTATCGTTGATTCCTCAGGACCGCTGTGGAGTTTGTTTAATTCACGAGCTGACGATATGTTACCATGGTTTCTGGTAAAGCCTCGAAATAATATTCAAGGACTCTTCGGGGACTTCTCAAGGACCTTTCAAGGACTTCTCGATGACCTTTCAAGGACTGTCTCAGAAGTTTCGCGGACGCAATGATAAGCTACGTGGACGACACTCAAATAGCACGATATGTCTCTTCTTAAATTGTTTCAGTAATATTTTCAATGTTTTCGTAAAATTCAACTATATTAACTAAAATTATTTAAAAAATTTTTTTACAAAAATTGTCTTATGTAGGTAGTCGCGCGTTGCGTCTGAGCCTTGTCGGACATTAACACTTGGGTCCCACAATGAAAAAATTAAGCAAGTTTTTTCTACTTGAAAATATTATATTATATTTGAATATTTTTCCAAAAATCTCTATAAAAATTGAAGGATTTTTCAAGGACTTTTTAAGAACGAGTGAATTTCAAGGATTTGTCAAGGACTCGAAGGATTTCAATTGGGCTTTAACACTTGATTCCTACATGAAAAAATTAAACAAGTTATTTCTACAAGAAAATATTTTTCCAAAAATCTCCATAAAAATTCAAGGATTTTTGAGGGACTTGAATTCAAGGATTTCCTTGGTCACACGGGATGTCCTGCGGCTCTTTGCTAACCGATTATGGATCGCAAGTTGCGCAGAATTCAATTTTGAGTAATTGCAAAAATGTCCCCCTGTCCCGAAGGGAAAATTATAATGCTGCTGCTAGATCTATATACGTATTACAACAGTTGTTCGAGAAGTGGAGTTGAGATAGGAATTCTGTATCGTCGCTTCCTCAGGACCGCTGCAGAGTTGCTTAATTCACAAACCGACGATACGTTACCATGGTTTTTGGTACAGGTTCGAAATAAAATTCAAGGCCTTTTCGAGGAGCTTTCAAGGACTGTCTCGGAAGTTTCACGGACGGAGAAGTAAGTAACATGGAAGACATCGACGTAGCACGACGTATCTCTTCTTTTATTGTTTCAGTAATATTTTCAAACTTTTTGTAAGATTCAACTATCTTATAACTAAAATAATGACAAAAAAAAAATTAATTAATATTGTCCTATGTGAGTACTTGTGCGTCGAGTTTGCGCGTTTCCATACACAATCGATTCCCACGATGAAAAAATTGAGCAATTTATTTCTACAAGAAAATATTTTTCCAAAAATTTCCTTAAAAATTGAAGGATATTTCGAGGACTTTTTAAGGACGAGCTAAATTCAAGGATTTTTCAGACTCCAAGGATTTCAAAGGTCGCTGGACATCCCGTACGCATGCTCTTTGCTGGCAAGCAATTAACCGCGAGTTACGCAACACTGTAATCCTATGAGTTATCAACGACCCGGGGGCCATTTACGTTGTCCGCGCGGGTTCTGGATAGTCGGGGCGTTTCTAATACCCAGGACACAGGTAGGTATGCATGTTTATGAGTGCTCACCGAGACTGTCGCAAGGGAAGATGCAATTGGCGATCCGTTGTGACTGCTGCTGACTGCCAATTAGCGAGAGATTAACGAAAGGCTGGTTAGCTACAGTTGACAATCGCGATAATGAAGCATGAGCCCTGGCGCACATTGTGGTTCCCGCTTGATCTGCGGTTATGGCACACTTGGACACGACGTCGATTTAAGAGGTGTGTGTCATTGTTGACGATACTCGACTCGTTTGAAGTTGGGATATTTTACGGGTGCAAAGTCGTTTTTCTTACACGGTATTGGAAATGTATTATTAATATAATATTAATTTAATATTAATTTAATACTAATTTACTATTAATTAATTAATGTAGTAGTAGCAGTTTATTTAATAATTTATACATTATACTCTGACGAGTGTTTACGCCTTCCCGCCCCGTCCATAAATATTGATATCATTTTTCTAATTTTTTTATTTTTAAGTTTTGTTTGCAAAATGTCAATATCAATTGAATTAAAATTTACAGAAACGTATGTACATTGTAAATTTCGAACCAAACAAGTGGAGTTTCCAGTTTTATTTTCGCCGAGCGTCAGTGAGAAACCATTAATCGTATCAGCCGTGGAAAGTTTGACTCTGTTCGTGAGTGGATTCTTCGCGAGACGCGCCGGGAGAGTTTCTTAATTCGATGCCAACAAAGTATCTCGGAAAGTTAATTTAATTGTTTCGTTCCGGTTCGCGGATGTTTCCGAGATGTTGGCTGAGGATGGATTTTCAGCACACGAAAACAGGTTGAAATTTTGACGCGCGCTATTTTTTTTATTCACTTCATTCTACTCTACCGAACAGGAAATTTGGAGATGAAACAAAATTTGAAAACTTTCCGAAACTCGTACATTAAGAAGCGCAGTTTTTTTCTAATAAAAAAAAACACCGCTTCGATTATCCTCGAGAGGAAAAAAAGTGTTCGATGCGGCGTTGCGAAGATCGCGAAAGAGTTGATAAAATTTACGATCGATGTAGATACTTTTAGAATCCGGAAGGAGCAACTTACCCAATAACATATGCAAATAACGCCGGCGAGCAAAGTCGAAGGTGCCGTGACGCGTTATCGTGTCGTGAGTCGTCGGAGTGCAAACGCCCCTCGCTGTAAAACTTTTTAACGAGAGCCCGCGAACCCTTATATATTCTCTCTGCCCTTCTTTCCACCCTGCCGAACTTGCCTACTTTCTTTTCGCCCACCCGATGGCGGCGGCGAAGGCGCCTGCAGCGCGAACGGTGCCGAAGTAATCCGTGAATTTCCCAAGTCTCCGTTACAGTTTTTCTTCTTTTTTAATTTTCGCAAGAAAGCGATAAAAGTTGAAAGACGAAGCGAGCGATGTGCAGTTGATTCAACATTTTTCACTATAACCGCAGCGTCAAGAGTTCTCAGTACATAATATCGGTAACATTAATTTTTATTACAACGGCGGAATATTTAATATATTTTGGAAAATGGTTTTTTTATCCCCACAGATACCCACTCATATAACACGAATATAACATTAATAAACGATAGTGCTCAATCACCTGATGAGCGTTAAAAAAACGTATTGCTTAAGCCCTATTTTTATTTTTTATTTTTTTTTTGTTTTCTCACGCAAAGTCTAAAAGTTGAAGGAGAAAGTGAGCGATGTATGGTTGATTCGAATTTTTGCTTTCTCAGATACCGGTACAATAATTTTTATTATAATGGTGGAATATTTTTTATATCGTATTAAAATATATAGAGAATAGAATTCGGAAAATGTTTTTTTTTACCCACCCAGACACTCACGCATACGGCACTGATGAATGATCGTGATTGCCGAATCCTTATCGAGTATTAAAAAAAAATGTATTGCCAACCCTACTGAGTAAAAAAAAAAAAAATTGTAACGAAAATTTTAAAAAACTGAAAATAGTAAATTGGGCTTTGAATTTACAAGAGAATGTATCGTACATTTCGCGCTTATTTTTCCCTCAGGAGCAGTCGACCCGGCGCGTTTTGGTACCCTCGCTGCCGCGACCCGGTTCGAGGTCACAATCGATAGTCTAATTGCCCAACGGCCGGATCCTCGCCGGGTCGCGGAAACTCTGCAAGAGACGACATACCTATTCGACCATAGTTATGAGAGGCACTTTAATTAAGCCACGAATAATCCGGGAAAATCCCCCTCCCCCCCTCCCGATGCACCGGGTCATTTAGTCGTTGCGAGATTTTGGAAAAGCGAATCGACCGCGTATAATAACAAGCAGTTCCGTGAACTTGGACCGGCTTGGAAAGATCGAGTGCGCTGGAGAAAATCGCGAGATGAAAACTTCGCATTCGCTAACTGTGGAAAAACGCGGCTGATGGCGAATGGAAGGAAAATTGGCGAGTTGAAGGGGTGAGGGGGGGGGGGATTTGAAGCTCGGCAACCTCGAAACGTACGATTCGGACTTTCTAAAATCCTCGTGTTTTGCTTCATTAATTTCACAGTCGGAGGCCACCGCAGCGAGTAATTACTCCGACGGTCGGAAGTGCTCCCGTTACATTGCTCGAAACTCTCCTACTCGCTCATGTCGAATTTAAAGTTTGCACAATTTTCACAATCCCCCCCCACCCCCCTGGCCCTTCCTCGCGGTATGTAATGTTGAAATATTAATAATTTCCCGCGCCGAGCAACGGACGGGAAAATTTCGCATAATTGAATTCGATGCGTAACTTGTCGCTTCGCATGTGGTATTTTAAATCTCGTTTACCGTTATCGAATTTCCTTTGCATTTCACTTGAACGTCGCTTGTTCTCTTACCTGCAACAGAAAAGAGGAAAATATATGAATTATTAAATACGATAATTATTTTGAGTTGTAGAAACAATGCGATTTTTTGAGGCAATCAAATCTGTATGTGTTAAGGGGTTCCAAATACAAAACGGGTGTTAGATTTTGTATAAAAAGAAGCTAATGACTCGGTATAGACAGTAAACAGAAAAATGGTACTTTCTACAACAACTTATTGTCTACAAACCTCCACTATTTTTTATTTGTTAATTTTCTAGGTTTACAAACAAAAGTACAAACTAAAATTGTCGATGACACGGGAAGTAAGAGGACAGGTTCGTGTATTCAAATAAGTGATAAACTCGTTTGTCACTTATTTAACAAAATTATTGTTACGAAATATCGCAATTAGATCTTACGAAATTTGGCATTTCGATTTTACGATATTATTTTTTACGGAGTATTTGGCTATCTGTCGAGAACCGAGTATCGGCGAGATAAATTTGTCGAACAACCAAGCGTGCCAAGAAGACCGCGTCTGCAACACACGTGTCGGCCTCCCTGCCGATTTTCGAGTGGAATATTTCATTAAACGAGTGCGCATGCGCACACTGAGAAAAAAAATGGATGGCTTAACCAAGGCGCGTTCACCTGCGTTCAAAGGCATTATTTAATTGGACAATATCAAATTTTGTTTGAATCGACTGAAGCGCATAATCGTTCATCAAAAGAATGCTTCAGTTTTCAAACCAACCGAACAACAGCTTTGTATGTCACCGCGAATTTGGTTAACCCAAAAATGTCTTTTTCTCAGTGCATGGGCACGCGCCGTTTTTGTGGAGAGCGGCCCACATTTGTTTGTTCTGCACGTCTACGAATGACCGGTTCGCTAGACCGCGTTCAATTTTTTACGACTCGGCGAGCTGAATTATTAACCCTGCTGCATGTGCGCACTGAGTCTTTGAAAGAAAAGTCGAAATTTGAAACTCCGTTTTTTCCACTTTTTCGACTATTCTTCAATTTTTATTATCGCTTTTAAACTTTTGACTGGCAACTTCTGAGCCATGTAGTAGACATTTCTAGAAGTAACCTAGAACTTTTTCAGATTTTTTGAAAGCCTAGAAAACTTTGAAAGCTCGACTGTTCCCTTTTTATTTTTTCCCCCTTTTTATTTATTTATTTATTTTTATTTAAAAGACCCAGCGTTCTCACCGTGTCTCTGAAAATATAGCGTACACACGCAGAGTTAATTACGATAATTATTGAATTAGGGTAAATCAGGGTGATATGGCCACGCGGGTGATATGGTTAGGCGTAATATCTTTTAACCTAAAAATACGAATAGCGCTGCCGTGCGCACAGTTTTTAGTATATGTGGATACAATACGATTGCACCGTAAATTATAAGATTGTATGTACAAGGGTCAGTGCGACATGGCATGTGGCCATATCTACCGCAATTTCCGGGTGATATTGCCAGTAAAACCATTTCCTTTTTAGGTTGGCATCCGAAACAGTTGATGGAGATAATTATTGTCTTTCTGTATTTTCTGTAGACAACATAAAATATTCTAAGAAATGTTTTGTGCAATCCCTCTACGCTTCTTTCGACCTAATCGACTACACTGAGAAAAAATTACATAGTAAAAGCAACAATACTGACTTTTTACCATAAACAATAGTTCCCAAGGGGAACTACATTTATAACTCTCGACTGCCCGCTAGGGCAAAAAGGCAAGAGTTACACGTTTCAACGAGGCCTCCCAATTTTCTGTTTGTCGAAACGGCTGACATAATTTGGCACAACAGTTCTGTGGTTGGGGGAGCGTGTTCGTACCGATGGATTTGAATAATAAATGTAAAGTGGCAGAGATAATAAACTTTGAAAAAATTGCCCAAAAACGTACTCAGATAAATCGAAAAGCGGCCGCCGTTATCTACTATTACCATTGCGATTATTTGTTGTCTGCTATAAAAATGCTGTAGTCTGTGTGCTATTCTACAGTTTATTGAATTCACGCAACGTGTAGTACAACCTCGAATACACGTCGAGCTGCGTCTATGCCAATTTTTCATATATATACACTGAGAACAAAAAATCGATTGCGTCAACACAACGAGCGCTTACGGGTAGCGAAACAAATTTTTGGCTGATTGAGCGAAATAATTGTCGTAATAAAAGTATCGAAACATTCGATTCGACAGCCTGTTAGTACGATCAACGAGGTATTCCTTTCGATGAACCAAACATTTGTTTCGCCACCCGTAAACTCGCATTTTGTTGACTCAATTGACTTTTTTTCGCTGTGTATAAAAGTTGTTTATGCGTGTTTTCAAAATTATTATTAGTTGTTATTTATTTATAATCTTAGTGTTTTCACCATTGTTGCATTGTTGCAACCATAATTATAGTTTAATGAATTGAGTAGGGGAAACCGGGCCAAAATGGGGACATGAAATTAAGTTAACAAAAGTTGCCGCAAGTCAAATCTACCCTGTTTTGCCCCAGATGGTTTTTTTTTTAAATATCCCTTCAAAACCGGTGCTAATACAATTTTAGTGTGAAAAACAATGGATGTATGCTTTTGGTATCGTTGTACCAGGTTTTATTGCTTAGCGTCCCCGTTTTGCCTCGGTCTACCCTATACTCTGTCAGAAACCATCCATATAGACGTTCCTCCAAGAACTATTCGTCATGGTCGGAAATACTATGCTTTTTCTCAGTGCATTATTACTATGGTCATATCACCCATAGTGTCCGGGTGATATGGTCTATTGCAAATATTTATCTATAGAGCTGTAATTAAATTGTATTTATTTATAGAGCTGCAATTAAATAGCGCATCGAAAATGTCGAAAGTTCTGAGCGAATGACTTCAGTTCGATGTTTCTAGATTTGGTTACGATCAAAATTTAAAGTTGTTTTTAAGGGAGCGCGGGGCAAAATGGCACTCCGGGGCAAAACGGGACAACGAGACAAAACGCACTTCTCCAAAAACTTTTGGATGGTGGCGATGGTGGTAGGTGGGGCAAAACGGGTTTGAAAACCCGGATCTATCGTTGGGACAAAATGGGGCATCCAAAAATCATTGGAA
>JAPYZD010004672.1:0-10947 GCA_030522725.1 Ichneumoninae sp. B BG-2022a | reverse complement strand
GCGTGCGTGCGTGCGTGCGTGCGTGCGTGCGTGCGTGCGTGCGTGCGTGCGTGCGTGCGTGCGTGCGTGCGTGCGTGCGTGCGTGCGTGCGTGTGTGTGCGCGCACGCGCGCGCGCGCAGAAGTGATAGGTTAGTGGTGGCATATATAAATGGAATATTCTAATAGATCTCTGATTTCAGATAAATAAGAGGAAATACACATGTCTATGGTGGAAAATTGTAGATGAATTGCAATGTTGGTATTATGTAAATGCTGAATATACTATTCCAGTAAGGCAAGGGAGTACAAATAACCAGTCTTATCTGTATGAAAATTTCAATTTCAACCTTTTTCAACGTCAGTGTCATGTTTGACTTTTGTGCAGAATGGCTGACTGATTGAGGTTCAACACGAAAAAATACACCACCCATCGCGCTTCACTTCGTCGAATCTGTGCTCGGTATGAAAAAATACATGGAATTACGCGATCCTGATTTTTTTTTTTTGCTCTTTCGATTTTTACTCAAGAAATCCAAATGCCTGTTTATCTCGCTATTTCAACCCTCTCATATCAATCATTTTGTGTATTTCATGTCATAGAACATGATCGGCAGCTGGCGTTTTCCGCGATGCCATCTGAAAGCGAAAAACCGTGGTTTAAAATTACGCAACATCACTCAGTAGTGCCACATCGGCTATAAAAATTCTTGAAAAACTATTTTCGTGCGTCCTCGCACCGGGACGGTGTTTAGTGTACGCACGCAGGCATGCACAGGACATTTTTTCTAAACATTATTTTTTTTTATGTTTTGAAACATTTTAAACACGTTTTCATTAAAATTAAATTTTTTTTTTTCACCAAAACAAAAGACATACCAAATGGCGACAACTAAACTTCGTTTATCGGCTTTTCCTATCTTTCTGACCATTCTGCGAGTTACAAAAATAAAAAAGATAGGTATTTCGACTCAATTCTGCTACCAACGTTAAAAAAAACACTACTGATAATGTATGCCAAATCTGAGCTCAATCTATCATTTGGTTATCGAGATATCATGGTTGCCGTTTTGAAAAACATATTTTCAAGAAAAACGCGTTTGAAGTTTTCATACCTTTCAAGGCGGGTCAAATGAAGTTATCGATACTTACTAACAAGTAAGTTAATCAGCAGCAACCCAGGTCCATAAGTGGCTCCTTCCTTTCTCCCGTAGAATTGAATTTCGCCAGATAGTCTCTATTAGCATTATTATTAGTCGTCGTTATTTTCTTCGCTCATCACGCAAGCAGCCAAGAATTCGGCGATTTCAATCGTAGCAGTTCCAACGTGACTGTGTTTAGGAGCAACATTTCAAAACAATGAAATACCAGATTCAATATTGTTTTGCGTCCTCGCTCCTCAGCATCGCTCTAACAAATTCGTCAACGAAAGATTTTCATAAACGAGTTTCATAGCTGTCAAAACTTCACCACATGGAAGTGATCTATCATGACGATGACTGAAAACCTCGAGCGATCCAGCCTCTGCGTTACGTTACTTGCGCCAGCTTGAAGGTCAAGAAAGACCTAATATGTGTGCGAGGCTTTTCGTCGCTCGAAGCGTAGCGATAGAACGTCGACAACACGGCTTTCTTCATTTTCTTCTTCTAATGACCAAGTCGTGGTAAACAGTCAAATCGCCGATAACCTTGTCAATCAATTTTCCTTTGCCTTTTCCACGTATACCTTCACACTCCTTTTTCACGGTACGTAATCTCGGTCCCATTCTTTTTGCAACACTCCTTTTTTGCACAATCATATATTCACCGGCAGTGCACGCGTCTACAATTGGCTTTATATGTCTTGCAATCGCCATCACCAATGTATCGAGTATATTTCACACTGTATTTTTTCACCGATCGGAGATAAATCTCTATCGCCACGTTTACTTCCATCTTAACCGCATTGCCATGGTGGTTATTAGTAGTCTTCTTCGTGACTTGTGCGGAGTATATTGAGTGTGTCATGTTTTAAAGTTGTTACGTTTAACAAGTGTTAGAATTAAATGATGTTAACATTCAAATATGTTATAGGGTAAAACAGCCAATGAATGGACAGGGCCCATGAATGGACACTTTCCATAAGAGTCCATTCATTGGCACGTGATAAAAAACGTCTATTCATTGGCTTTTTCGTCTGCTTGACTGTCCATTCATTGGCCGGTTTACCCTATGTGGATCCATATGTGTACACTTTTTGTGGTGCAGAGAAATGACAATGTATAGTTTTTAGCTTGTTAACAAAGCACGTGAGATTGACGGTGTTCACTTGAACGAAGTTGTCAACGTTTGTTACTTTTCACGCCGTATGACTTGCAGATATCGAATGTATTCGATTTCCGAAACTTACGTCTTGTAGGTGAAGGCAACGGATGAAGACGTAACTCCGGAAATAGGACGTAAGAACTACGAGTGCTGCCGTACGTCCGAGATCGACACCTAGTGCAGCACGACGAAGCTCCGGACTCGCGTATCGTATCGGTGACACCGGATGTGGAAGAAGGAGAAAGAGAAGCCTGAAACCCCTTGGAGATCGGTGTAACAACACAATAATATTAGGGTAAAAGCGGTGAATATGGCCCACTTCGATTAATACGTAAATCAATGATGTATGGACCGGGCCATATTCTCCACTTTTACCCTATACCAAATACCATTGTACTATAAGACATGCGGATTGAGAGGATATCGTCAATAGCTTTATTTATGAAATTACACAGCCAAGTGGAGACGTCCTTCTTCGTGAGGCTGTTATCGGCTCTCCTTGATCCACGCTCCTTTTTATCGCATGTACCGAATACTATTAGCCCCGAGCATATACTGCTGTGGCTACCAATTTACAGTAATGCGTACTTCAAATACACACCTTCATTAAAAGACAAGGAAATTATAGGACAAGTGAATCCTCATAAGGGAGATTTAAATGTTACTTAATTATTTATTTATTGACATTCTATCAACAAGTCACATTTCTTTTTCGCAGATGCGGCGGAGATATATTCAACATTGTAAACAATAACTTGCGCCAGGACTGGGGTGGCGGTAGGATAAAAGGACTCGCATTCACGTACAACATAAAGGAACGACCGAAAATTCCACAGTGTAGCCGGCTTATAAACCAATTTTCCGAGGTCCAATATTTACTTGTTATTATTACACTGAGACAAATATAACTAAATTCAACTGTTTATATCATTAGTCAACATCGAATAATTCTTTGGTACGAGTATATAATTTAGTTACATAAACATGAATTTTGTTGAATCGTATGTAGTTGCATTGAAATAATAAATACAATTGTATTTCACGAAATGAAATCCTCATGGCGAAGAAGTATGCTACGGTAACTATAAATAAAAAAAACAAACTTGATTTCAGTAATGTTTTTGATGAGAAAACTCACTGCAATGCATCCGTTTGTATTCAGGACATTTTTGGACTTAACTCTGTACTATATCCTAAACGGCCAATAACGGTGAATGCCCAACAGTTGTACCGTTTTAACTGAACACTGTGGTATCAGAACCCGATACGATAATGCAGCCCTGCGAAGAGAGGGAAATAGCAAGAGCTCGACCAGGTTACATTGAATACACGTTGAAGAGTAAGAGGAGAGGCTGCAACTATCGGGCCAAGTGAGACATTTGGCTTCACCAGCGCAGCAGCTGAAGTGCCCGGTATAGCGGGGATATATCTGGGCTTTGCGCTCTCCACACGACCTTGAATGCCTACGGTAATAGTTTAGACCTTGCCGTGCTGTTTCCAACCGCTGCCAACGTTACCGCGTTCACTAGCTCTGTGCCTCACCGTGTTCAGTGACGCTGCAACCCCGTTTTATAGCACTATGTATCCTTTACCGCCGGCGATGACCATTCTCGGATTTCGGTATCCGGCGACTGAGGACGGCGAGCAGCAAGTACTGGGCGTGCCGATGGAAGGGGGAGTAATAGGAGGCATCCTTTTTTACACTTACTTCACAAGCGGCAACGACATGGGACTTACCTTAGCTAGTCACTACCACTGTAAAAAAACAATTGAGCACTGATTCACGTTTGTATTTATTTCAATACGGACTTTAGAAGAGATATGAATTTGAATATCGTGATCATCTAAGAAACGCTACACTTCGGTAAATGGACTTATAGAATGTCTCATAACTTCAGATGTAAGCGGTAGTGAGCCCCAAATTTGCGAGCCTTTCATCATGTTTGCACTTGCGTAGGAGAAAATGTGTTAATGAACCTCGGTCTCAAATACGAATTAGAGCTTCGGGGTAATGAAAATCATAATATAAAGTATATGACGTCCGTGATTGGTGGCCATAGTTACGTTTATACAATTGTTTCAAATTGCATTATGACTCGTTATCTCTTTACTGCGAACGTTAGTATTAATACTTATACTTACTTATACAAAAATAAAAAGTGTATACGTTCATGTTCCTGAATATACAGTTAATAATTTATTATTATTATTATTATTATTATTATTTCAACACCTTCCATTTTTCTTGCTGTATTGACCGCAACAGGAAGATCACGATTAGGGTGATAAATTATATTATATTATATTATAGGTGGTGAATATGGACTACTAAAAAGTTTCTTCCTTTGATCGATTGAAGCAAATAATCGTTTAACAAGCCAATGCTTTGTTTGTACCAAACAAACAACAGCCTTGAATGCATGTCACCACGACTTTTGGTTAATCCAACAATTTTTTTTTCTGAATGTGTGGAATATATATATATATATTCCTTTTCCTTTTATATTTGAAACAATCATTTGAGGGCTGATTTCTCAGTTTCGTTTGTAGAATAATTTCCTCGACAGATATCAGTATTACTTTATTTCACTCAGTGGTAAAATTGCGGTTTTTGGTCGATACTCGTGCGAAAAACGTTTTCTGAACTCGTGTGATTGCAACACTCGCCTTCGGCTCGTGCTGCAAAGTCACACTCGTCAGAAGAAGTTTTTTCGCACTCGCATCGAAATGTACTATTATGTGCGCACTAATGATCATTGAATTTGAACGTATGATATTTCGTGTATCGAAAAAATATTTCTTTCGTTCCATTCGCTATCAATATTATATCCTCAACCTTGCCAAACTTGGACAGTTAATCTTGCACACCGATAAACATGCTTAGTGAATGTTAAATACAATCAATAAACAATAGGATTATGTTCACCGTAGTCACCTATGCAGTTTTTTAATTCCTTACGTTCACCGCCTATGCGTTACACACAGAAACGACAAGATATCATACTTTGTGCGCCATGCGACACACAGCAGTGACAGACAAACACTGGACGCATTCTATGCCGCTCGATTCCCCCGGAAACCCGCTGGAGGTTTCTTGATATCTGAATACTAATGGCGAATATCCATTACATTCCAGATCACTGCCATTGTCACCTATAGGTTCTACATTTAGTCACTACGTGGATTGTTTCAGCTAATATCTTTGCATATAATCATAAGTATTCCGTTCGTAATATTGTCCTAAAAGTAGTTTATCATGTGATGTTTGTATCCAAGAATATCTGCGATTGTAGTGACTATTCTCTATATAGTAAGAATGAGTAATTCATCTCTACAATAACTGAACAGTAGCGGGAACATTATCACAGTGCAAATATACAATTGCTTGTTGTATACAGTAATATCCACATAATAACAATTAATCTTCGCACTATCTTAGATATCACGAATTTTACAATATTTTTTTCAGTATGGAGGTGGCCCACCATAGACAAACGGCTTCGTTGCCATTACTGAACCATTGGGTTCACCGGGAGCAGGCTATGCGATTCTATCGTCGCCGGTGCTTACTATGTGATAATATCCATAGCATAGCGGGCAAAAACACTAAGTCCTTGAAGTACGTATTAAAGTATCAAGTACAGAGTCAGTGCTCAATACTGAAAACTTCAGCAATTCAGTTCTGCCAGTACTCAATACATCAGTACTCAAGAACTACCCAGCGCTCAGTACTTGGAGCGCTTGATACTTCAATAAGTACTTAAAGTACTAAGGGTATTTGGCCAGCTCTGATCCATAGATATCTCAAAAAGAGCTTTAAGTGAGACATTTTACATGTTAATTTGTAAGAAAAATTTATCTTGCAATCGAAAATTAAGATAACGTGAAAACCATTGGTAATACCATTTGGAGGATGGTCTAACATTTAATGATCTGGTTCAACTTTGCCCAATAAACAACAAGCTTCTTTTACTCAAAAACGTTTAAGTATCGTGTAACTGACCTGTCAAAGTTCTTTTCCATGTTTAGCTTATTAAAAAAGTGTATTGCCGTCCCCTTGTAACTGTAAATTAATCTTTAACATGTAAAAGGGCTTTCGACAAGTTCTCCAAAAAGAATTTCCCTTATATCAGGTTCCATGAAAATTTGATTGTCAAATTGCGGATTGAGGTTTTTTTTTTTTTTGCTGATGTTGGCGCTCGTCTATTAAATATGACAAATTGTTATACTTTTAATCCACAACTTTTGTACTAGGTTACGGAAGTTTTGAAATACAAACTCACAAGCTACTGGGAAAATACGTATACGGAGAGAGTGAAATCTCGTTGAGGTGCGTGAACACGCGTTCGGGATGCCGTTGCCGATAAAACCGGAGAGGTTTACACAACCCCTTATTGTTCTCGGACGGTCTCTTTTCAGCTGCCTTTCTTGTTTCTCCCACCATTTCGCGAGGTTGGGAAAGGTAATCGCTTCACGTTCTTATCCGAGCTTTACGGCTGAACCCGTTCGTCTGGCTCTTGCAAGGGCAGTCTTTTATGACTTTTAATTTCCGTCTCGCAGACGCGCCAAGCGCTTCTGTTGGGCTGCCTTCGGCATTCGGATAGAACTCGTTTTATAAAGAACGAGCTCCCTGCCTCCCTGCCGAGCTTGGGATATCGACGATCTATAGAGATTTCCAGTCGTCGCTTTTCTCTATTTCGAAAATATTTGCCGATTATTGTGAAAAAAAACCGGAGAAAGTTCGAATTGCAAAGTCGTAATATTATCAGAGATCTCACGCATGGAAGGATTTTAGCTAACGGCTAATTTTAGCTATTAGCTAATTACAAAACGGCCTGTGGGGAAGGTTCGTCTAAAGGTAGTATTAACGTCACGTTCATTTCGTAATGTCCGAAACTTTCATAAATGGGGGTCCGTAAGAGAATTGGTATGGATGTGCCAAGTTGAAATTTGCACCACACCTAAAACCATGATGTCCCGTCGACTGACTTGATTTTTATCATAAAAATGAATACCGTAGAACATCGTTTACCGAAGTAACATGCGGTAGGCGTATGTTAAATGAGTGAAAACTCGAACAATCCGGAAAACATACATAATCCATGATCTACCAGGCTGCCAGCATTGACGCTTGTTCTGATTTATCCGAGTTTCCCGTACCCGGGTATACACCTCTATTAATGCAGGATGCTCGAATGAGTTGGGTGCCTAGGTTAACACGGATGCTCGGTTAATCGAAGATCAGATAAACGAGATTGTACTGTTAAGGTTTTGTTAATTGATTATGACCCAACGAAATCCCGTCATTGGGTTTCCGTCAGTTTGTGTCATTTTCCGACACGTAACCGACATTGCTTCTTTGACGGAATATTATTCTTATTATTAATATTTACAGAACGGAAGTATTTATAAACTTATATATTCTGCTACAAAAAAATATATATATCCGATATTACGTAAACATATGCGAGTTGTGTCTGTTTTTAAACTGGTTAACTGTCTCAGCGTCAGTAACCGTCTTCTATGCATCAACGATCCTGTTAGACAAGACGTGTTTCTATGGGTTATTTATTTATTTATTTATTTATTTATTTATTTATTTACGGGGAACGGCCCCTTTTACATAGTTTCATACACGTTTAAAAAAAATAAATAAATAAATAGTTTTTATAACAAGAAAATAACAAATTGGGTTTGGGAACAAAAAATGGGTTTGGGAAAAATCTGCATGGCTGCATGAGTATAATTGAGGATGCCCGAGCCCTCTACTCGTAACGAAGATTAACATTCCGCATGGTGGTTTTAAATTCTCTAATTCTAACGTTGAATGGTTCCATGGGAGGAAGATCGTTCGCCGATGTTGCTATTCGGTGCTACATTTATAACCTAACTCTTTTCTAATTTAGCCTCGCATCCTCGCAGGTGTGCGTTTCTCGACATTCGAAAGATATCGAGGTGGAAGATATCTTATTTCAGCTGCTTTTGGTGCTACCTCTTCCATCGAAGTTTCGATGTCTGCGCGCAGTCGCTTGTTTCCCCGCTATTCTCTGCGCTCGCACGTCTCGACTCCTCACCTTCGTCTTCGTTCACGACCTCTTCCGAACAGTTGATAGCCTGGTATTTCGATTTGCGAGTCCGAGATCTCCTTTTGAGCCACGTCTCCGTAAGTACTCCGTCACCCTAGTAACCATATGTTCATCCATTTTAGCCATGAACAATGCCAAGTTAGTGTATAGTTATGGTAGGATTTTTTCCGGATTTCGAAAAATATTTATTTCAATTGTCATTGAATTACTAATCCATTTCCATTGATAAATTAATAATATATACACCATTATTATATAAATAAAAAACGGAAGACTATTGGTGACCGACAATGATCAGTGCGTGGTCGATGTGTGGCTTCGGCGGTCTCCCAAGTCAAACAAGATTGTTTGCGGTTAGTACCTAGATGAGTCACTGCTTACTCGCGCTCTGGCTGATGCATCAACCGTTCAGCGGGAGGCACGTTATTCTGAGACTTTGGTGTTTGCACTTAAATTAAATTTTGGAGTTACTTTTACCGTTTTTTTGGATGACGGCCTTTCCAAAAAGTTTATGCCTATTGCTGGAACGATTTCGAAGTATATTTCCAAGTATAAAATGTCGAAGTATATTTTCCTCCGGAATAGAGAGCCTAAGAGTCGAGGAACATAGATAGAAATTGTTCCGTTTATTAAAAGTTAAGCGTTCAATTTGTTAAAAGTAAAGACCGAAATAGCAAATATTGCTCGATCCTTGTACTCCGAACTCCGCCATTCAACTAATATTTTTTTTTAAAGTCGCTGACCCACTATTGAGTAATAGGTGCAACGGCCCGATAGCAAATGCAATCGGTCTCGAGAAACAATTTTTGCCTTAGAACGGAACACTGGGGTAACTCGTTACCCCAGCTATTTTTAACCGGTATTTTCAGTACTAAATTGATAAGCAAAGTCGCTATAAGGTGTAAGGTAATATAGATTGATTCCCTAGAGTCCCGTCACAGTATACCGCCGAGTCCGTTTAAGGTGTAGTCCGAACCATAAGCATCTCAAGACCTCCTGGGGTAATGAGTGACCCCAATGTACCATTTGCGGAAGTTTTTTCGGCAGTAAGTGAATTTTTTCTTCATGGAAAATACTTCATTTGACATTTTAAAGCATATTTATTACTTAGCAATGTTATATATAATAACAAAAACTTAACAAATATTTTTTTTACGATTTTTTGTGATTTTTTAAAAGAGTAACGTTTTTTTGTTATATTTACATAAAAAATTATTTAAATAATGTAAATAACATTCCCGATTTATAAATTATAGACAATAGCGAAGAGGCATAATCTTAGAGGCAGTGAAGATGTCATAAAGGGTACACAGTAAAAAAAACTTTGTACTTTTTACAACGACGTTAGTGTCCATAAACGTCCACAATTTTTATTTGTTAATTTTCCGATCGCACCACCTGGATCTCATTTTACAAACAAAAGTACAAACTAAAATTGTTAATGACACGGGAAATAAAAGGGCAGGTTTGCATATTCGAACCTGAACGGACGAGTTTGTCACTTATTTAACAACATTATTTTTACGAAACTTCGTATTTGAATTTACAAAATTATTTTTCCCTGTGTATTTCCCTGCTAAAGCGAAAACACTATCAATCAATACGGTATGGAACAATGAAAGAGGCAATGAAAAAGATCATTGATAGTTTATTGTAATCATATGAGTGTTTCATATTTCTCATGAAAAAATGTATGAAAAGACGATTTTATTAATATATAGTATCTGTTCATATTCCATGTAGCATAAAGAATATAATGTCGATTCATAACATTTTAGGAAACAAAAGACTAAATTTGCCCGTCCTTTCGAGTCATTTTCATGCATTGAAATAATTATACTTTTTGGAGCACAATAATCTGCTTTATTTTTTTCTTAGTAGAATAGCACGCTCTCTTTACAACAGCGTTGAAATTTGTCCATTCTATCGATTTGCAAATTTTAAAAAATTCTAATTTTCATACAAAATCTTGATTTTCTTATAGCTATAAAAACTGCTGAAAAATGTCTCAGCAGTTTTTATGACTTGCAATGTACCCAGATAGAAAAATGACGGTACGGAGATGGAACGATGACGGTACCAATGGTACGATATCCGTTTGACGGCACGTTTTTCTATCTGGGTATTTTTCGTAACCAAAAACACATTCTAATAACGAATCAACGCTAAATCTAAAGCACCTCAGGAAGCACAACTGGTTTTCACAAAAATGTCAGAAACAATAATATTAATAATTTGTAAAAATCCCTTCGCCGATTCGAACCTGATCTAAATAATCCTGATGGTAGTTCCACTTGTGTGTAAAGTTTCAGTTCGATCCCTCAAGAATTGCGACAGTTATCTCCTAACATCCTTTTTTGACACGATGTACATACCCGTACACATATATATTCGAACAACAGCGGAAAATCGTACCCCCCGCCCTAGTAGAACTGGTGCAACCACGGATTCAGGGTTGCATCGTAGTCGCAGTCGCGCTAGGGTTGACTAGACATGCATCCACGAGTTGCAATGACTATGACGAGACTCCGGGTATACTGAAATGAGACTGATCGCTCTGTTCAAACTTTTAACCTTTAAG
>JAPYZD010004671.1:0-19887 GCA_030522725.1 Ichneumoninae sp. B BG-2022a | reverse complement strand
TTGCAATAATTATTATGCAAAATTAATCTTCTCAGTACCTTTAGTATACATGATTTTTTTCAGATTTTTACACCATCAAGAAGTACTTGCAATTTTCTCGTGTTGTTATCGAACTTATGCAAAGTCAGCGCGCAGCGAGACTCCCTTCTTACGGTGCAGTGAGCGTCGCGTGACGGGGCCATGAGTGTGAGAGAGATAGTTGCAACTTTCAAATTAACTTTATTCAATGGTGTTAATTTTTTTTTAGAAAAATATGAATTGGAGCCGTATGCGAAATTACCGTGTGCACCAGGTTCGAATTTGCCTTTTCCTCAAAAAAATTAGCACCCTTGAGAAAAGTTTATTACAGTTTTCATTACCGACCGCGATGTTTCACTTCCCCTTAACCCTTTGAAGCACGGTGTATCACAGGTGATACACGTTTTTGAATTCAGAAAAAATGCATTAATAACCAACCAATGTATTTGAAACTTCACACTTGTATAAAAAAAAATGTATGCTTCAAAGGGTTAACCGAGGTGTAGACTTGGATAATACGAAAAACCTCGGGTAAATCGTATAAAGGTAGACACGAAAAGTAGCAGTTGGCGCAATAATTATGGCATGTGCCGCACATGTCGTATGTATCGCGCCAATATTGCTACTTTGCGTGGCGTTTGTCTATCAGGGAGTAGTTCTGTCATCCGTGTTATCCGAGATTTCTCTTATACGATGTACGTTCTCCCCATATTACCTCGGATAAACGGGGTTCTACTGTAATTCAGCACTCTTCTATTATCGTAATCGTCTTATGTCACCCGATCGTGCAGTTTCAGCTAAACACAAGGAGACGAAGCAGTATTACACGCTGTACAACACGCTGGACGACACGAAATTATATTTGAGCAAAGAGCTGTCCCTTTTGAACTCCATTCAAGACAATTATAATGAGTGAGTGGGCTCGTTTCAAATATGCGTTTCACAATTTGCTGACGATTTGAGAAAAAAAAAAATGTTCGTTCGCAGGGCAATGGCATCGGCGAGTGGCAAAGAACAGTTCTTGAAACAATTCGAAGCGATAATCACAGGAGTCAAGAGAAACAAAGAAAAGGTGAGTTAATCGTACCGATCGATCGGTAAATGACCGGTTATGTTTTTGACAATTGACCGGTCCGGAATTTATCACACGGTGACATCGGTAATATTTTAACTGTAAAAACCTGCACGGTCTCAAATTAAAAATTGCCAAAGTACCAATCTCATTAATCAGAAAAAAATTAATTTTGTATTCATTTTATAATATCGTTTCATTGATGACTTAATTGATAAAAATGAAATCAACGAAGGAGAGAAATTCGTTAGAAATCATCATAGACTGCTAAAAAGTTGACGAAATTTGTGATTTCAAAAATCACGGCCAAATCTTAACTGCATACGTCTTTTTCGCTGTTTTGACCCGAAAAAAAATTACTTTCATGGCACAACAAAAATTTGCTGAAATAAAACAAGACGGCAATTTTCTTGGTCAATTGAAGATTACAAAAAATGACCGTCACGGCACATCTAAGATAACTCGACGATAATGTGGAGAGAATTTAATAACAGGTGGAACGTCGATGTGCGGATGAGAAAGACCGAAGATACGGTCTCAATCGCCAGCTCGTAACGTTGATGGAGCAGCAAAGAAAATACGTAGCAGCGGTTCGTCAGCTAACTATCGAGTGCCGGAAAAACGAAGCTTTGCTCGCTCAACTACGAGCTCCTTGATGAGCTCGCTCGCAACTAAAAAATCACACAAACGGCTTTGCAATAGCTTTCTACGGTATTTTATCGATATCATGAAGAAATAATAAACGACGAATGCAACTAAAAAATGTAATTTATTGAAAACTCTGCAACACCTCGGCTGTAACAATTTAGCATCGATCCGTACTAGTCTTTTATTCACACGTCGGTGGACAATGCGCCGAATTTATTGATCGTAACGGGCATGTTCGACTCTTCCTCCGAGGAATCCTCCTCGTCACGGGAACCACGAGCGGTCGACGGGCTTCCGGTATCGTCCTCGTCTTCGGATGAGGAATCTCCCCGCGCTGAGCCGACATCCTCGCCCGTTCCGTTACTCGCCTGGACCCACTTGATCGCCTCAACATCCGGATGTCTTTCCCATTCATCTGTGAAAATAAAAGATATCACATAAATAACAATTCAGGACCAAGACATTTTTCAAGTGCTTTTGCTTCCTCATAGAGGAAGCTTTGTTATCAGGGAAAATTAAATCGTGATGTTAATTAATGCATGTTCAAAATGTCCCAAAACATCGAAAAATCATATTTTCTTACCTTTTTTAGCAGACCATCCGGGCGGATAAACGTAGAAGCATATTTTGCCCTCCAGAGCCATTCTCAATAAAGAATTGGCGGCTCTGTAACTATCCAATCTCGCTGTTCTAGCGGTAACGTAATTTCTCTTGGCCGCCCAGCCGTCGCAAATATCAACGGCCGACCACGTATCATCGTTGTCCTGATGCTGTATCCTCAGGAGCTTCGGTAGATCCAATCGTTCGGCTATGAACCTTATAGTCGTGTAGGGCTCTCTGACCTGGGCGATCGGAAACGATCCCATCAGTATCTGTATCTGTTTCGGTACCGTCGACGGAAACACCAGACCCGGACAGTCGCACAGACAGACATTTTTCGTCAGAAATATCGTTTGAAAGTGCTTCGTGTGACCGGGCGTCCGCGACACGCTCACCACTTTCTTCCCTGATTTGGAAAATAACATTTTTTTCGTTCTTTTTCATACTTCGAAGGGGCGCGATAAATCGTACCGTTCACTTACCCATCAGCGCGTTCATCAGGGACGATTTACCGACGTTCGGCGTGCCTATGCAGCCTATCGTGAGTACTCCGTTCTTGTATTTAACGTGCTCGAAAAAGCTCGTGTCCTCCTTCTCGATAACTACATTGTCCTTCCTGTCCAGGTCGTCCAAGTCGTACTCGAGATGCATTTCTTCTTGGATCTTCTCGTTCCAAGAGCTCAAGTCGACCCTGTCGCCGACAATCTCCCTGCACGTCTCCATCAACTTCTGCGCTCCCTCCGCTGCCATTTTGAGCTTTCCTTTCCTCCTTCTGACCTTTAGATTCTCGCCGTCCGCCGTGTTGCCGCGCAGATTGTACGCAGGGTAAGATGTGAAGAACAGAATGTGCAGCCTCGGATACTGAGTTCTGAAGTACTCGCGCCACGCCACGACCAGCGCCGGCGGAGCAAGATCAATTTTGTTCAGTATCAGGATCATGTCTTTCCCCAAATCGTTCGTCACGTAGCGATACAGATATGGTGGGAACATCAGAACCGGATATCTTATGTCCACTATCACGAGCAGCATGTCGGAAATTTCTAGAACCCTCCAGAGTTGTCTCCACGTCTCCAAATTCAGCTCGAAGTAACTGATGTTGCTCAGCTCTTCCATCCTTCGCAGATATTCCTGTGAAAATGTTATTTAAGAAAAGCAACAACTGTTAGTATTTCTTTATATTAATACAACTAATAAACAACTAATATTCTTTGAAATTTGTAGCTGTTTGTAATCGGATAATTTTTATTTTGATTTTCATTACCCAGGTAGAAAAAAAAACATCTGGTATGAAAAAGTGATCTAAATTATGTAAAAGGGCTGGTCCCCGTAAATAAATAAATAAATAAATAAATAAATAAATAAATAAATAAATAAATAAATAAATAAATAAATGGGTGACTTATGTTCGTCTGGATAGTAATTATAAGCTATTCCACGTCCAAAAATTAACTTTTGGAAGTGATGTCTAGAGATTTTTTGACGTCTTTGGACATGATATTTGGAGATGTCTTTGGCTACTTGGGTACATTGGGAACTACTGTTCAATAATTCTGGATTATCATAACTTTGTGATGTATGCCGACTGATGATCTCGGTTACCACGGTTGTCCCATTAAAGGAGAAATTAGTCAATGAACTAAATGAAATGAAATTATATTAATACCAATTTAATTTTAGTAATACCAATATTTAATGATAATAATCCATTATTAAAATTTAATTTTATATATTTTCAGTAGTCAGAAGAGGACGCTAGTTAGAAAAACTGAAATACATTACTCTCTTTCGAGCTGTAAAAGGAGCAATCCGTTAATAAATTATCAATATCAATATCAATAAATAAAAAAATAAAAATTGTGATGCAAAAATTTTGCAAAACTCACGGAAAAATATTTTTGCTCCCTGACATCCAGTTGTTCCTTGCTCATGCTGAAGTCCCAGGGCGGCCTCTTCGGTAGATCGACTTCGGGAGGAAAGTAGTTGTCCGAAACCTCTTGTGCCTCGAGCGGCACGGGTTCTATCGCTCTTCGAGCGTCTTCCCTTCGTTTCCGTAATTCCTCTTTGGACTCTTGGAAGAACTGTAGAGCGTACCTGGACCTTCCCGAGTTGCCCTCCCGAGGTAGCTTGTTGATTTTTTGTATGCTCTTCGAGAACGTTGATTCCTCTGTTTCATCGTGTTCCTCATTGTCGTCGGTCCTGTCGACTGGTATAAAAATATTGTCACTCATAACACATACGTTCTTGAACGCAGTTCTGCTCAGCTATGCGTTCTTTTATTTGTGACTGTCCACTGCTATTGGGTTTTATTTTCAGAGCTCGGCAAATACACTAAGTTCTCGAAGTACGTATCAAAATATACTGAGTCCATGCCCGGTACTCGGAACTTGAGCTGTTAAGTTCTGCAGGTACTCAATATGCAAGTACTCAAGAACTATCCAGTGCTCGGTATTTTGAGTACTTGCTACTTGAATACATAATTCAAGTATTCACCCAGATAGAAATCTGACGGTACGGAATCTACTCGGTACTAGCATGGGAACACGCGCCATGCCGGCTCAATGCAGACATGTATCATCCGACATTTAGTTAGTAATGTACTATTGCGGTAAAATAAAAAGCAACCTCATACACCATTTAGTTAGCCAACACTTAGTTAGTAATGTACTATTGCGGTAAAATAAAAAGCAACCTCATACACCATAGACATTTGTACATGTACATAATTTGTAAATAGGGCTAGTAGCCCGTATACTTATTTATTTATTTATTTATTTCACAGGATGAAACCTTTTACAAAATTTAAAAATAGTACTTTTTTCTATATATTTCATTTAGTTTACTGGAATACAATAAAAATATAAATCTTCTGTTCTAATGCACTACATTTTGGCTCCGGTTTACCAAAAGCGACTTATATAATAAATAAATAAATAAATAAATAAATAAATAAATAAATGTATGTCTGCAGGTGACGATATTGTGACGACACAGCATTTTGATACCAGGCGCTGCTTGCGCTGTCCCAGCTCACGGAGTAGTTTCAGAATCACGGCGTGAAGCTCCACAGCCAGCTGGAACTGTACAAGAAGCTTCCGATATCAAAATGCTGTGTCGTCACAATATCGTCACCTCCGGACATACATGTCCGCATTGTGCCGGTGTGGCATGGCAAATGTTATGGCACGCTTTTCTCTCTGGGCAGGTTTTTTAAATTGCCAATGATACATCTGGTTTTTTTTAATTGACAACAATGCAACTGGTTTTTTAAATTGTCGACGATACATCTGGTTTTTTTAATTGCCGACGATACATCCGAATTCTTTCTGAGTGATCCTTTTCGATCGTTTTGGTAACGAGAGAATGCTTTTCAGAGCACATTTGTGTCAAAATTGAGCCCTGAACTGAGAGCAAACTGTAATACAGAATGTCCGATTACCCTGCTTATAAGTACGAATACATTTCAAATATTTCTGGATTAAGCCGAACAAGGCAGAACTGCATTCAAGAACGCACCCGCTGACGGATGGCCTCGGAAAAGCCGGTGTGCCATTGTGCGTTTGTTGTTTTTTCTTCGTACTTACCCAACATAGTGCGACTTTGGCGTTGCTTCTTGGCCTGCATCTGCTGCCTCTTAGCTTTTCCACTGAACGGAGCTTTTCTTCGGCCCTGCGGCATCTTTGTTAAAAATTTATCTCCTCCACCGATGTTCACCGACGAAAAATCACCGATTGACTGAAGCACGGGATGTTCGTAGCACGAAAAAAAATACGCATGCGAGTTCGCCCATCACAGTTAGGTGAAAGTATTTGATTTGTCGAACTTGCGACTGATTGATTCGCGGTTCTTCGCTCAGCTGTGAAATGTTTTCGTGTGCTAACGGTTCCGATTTTACATTGACCACATTGACTAACAGATTTAGCATAGAATGAATACATTCGGTGAGAAATTGTTGTCATTAAATATATAATATATATTAAATATATAGTATCTCATGTAACGAGATCATTATCTTATACCGTCAGTCGGTGGAGCCGGTAAAGCATTCACGTTCGCGCAGTAACATATAGGTGGCGAAAGCAAAACCTCTGTTAGGGCCATCGCCATCTTCGCCCAACGCAAAGTTTCTAGCACACTTAGACCGGCAAACCGTTTCCGCAGAAGAGACACGATATATGTACTTAAATGCAATTTCCGTCCGACATCCTCGGAGTCGAATGCATACTAGAGTCAGAAACAAAAATAGTATGATGTTTATTGACAATAATACATAAAACTTGACGGATAAATGGGGTCATTTAACGAAGCTCGAAAGTACGAGCGGCAATACAGATATCTGCATGTCACAAAGGTACAGATTTTCCTCGCAGGATGCCGCTAAGTGTAAACGCTGCAACGATATTGCCGCGATCGAACCGTCCAACCGGCAGCACGCAACATTGAAGTGTGTGGGACGTTAATATATATCAACGAGTACATTGAACGTGTTTTTGAAGAAATACCTTTTACTTCGAAAAACAATTGAATAAAAAAATGTTACCATTACCATTTTCCATGTTATCGTTTCAATTTTTTCCAATTAACTTTTTCTTGAACAAAATGGCTTTTGTCAAAAATCAGAAAGGGGTACCCCGTTCCGTGCGGAAATTTTCGCACAGAAAACGTAAAACTGATGCCTTTTTCTAAATTTTGAAAATTGACCATTTTCACCACAGGAAATCCTATGTAAAATTTTGCGAAACGGCACTTTTTTTCAAGAAATGTCGAGATTTCGATTTAAAACCTCTGCCATTGTTTTCAAGTGGCATATTTCCCAACGGATTACATTAAAGAAAAAATTCAAAAATTTTTTTTTTAAAACCATTTTCGTAAAAAAAATGAAAAGGGTCCCCCTTCTCATTTCTCCACTTTCAAAGTGGCGACATTTTTTTTTTCGGGACGTCCAATTTCTGGCACCGCCATTCGCTTCAGGTGACCCATTTCCGCACGGAAAACGTAAAACTTGTGCCTTTTTCTAAATTATGAAAATTGGCCATTTTCACCATAGGAAATCCTATGTTAAATTTTGCGAAACGGCACTTTTTTTGAAACTAGCCATGACCGCGCGCTTGGCGCGCGAATCCCCAATCTTTTTGATATTATCTCTTTTTTTACATTCTGTCGTCGGCACTCATATATATAGGTAGCCAGCTTTCTTTTGGTGACCCGTTTTTCCCCAGTACCCGGTTTTTGTTATTATTACCGGAGATAAGCTGGGTATATTTTGTCCTATTCCTCTCATCATGAAAATGCAAATTTACTATTTCTTTTGTGGCCCGTTTTGCCCCACGTTCTCTATATAGTACAGTACACGACCGCGTTTCTCCCAACCGCATAATTCCGAACGATCGCGTGTTTCCGAAAATGACGACCACGTAAATCCAATTCGGTCCCTTCTCAAGGTCCGTTGCCTGCTTGGTGGGGAAACAAATGTCTCCATTCCTTTTGCTACCTGCGAATGAAATCGTCACTGCTGTAATTCCGACAATTTTTTTGTATGGAAAGGGACGGTGGGCAGGTACTTGGGCAGGTAGTGGGGTATCGGAAATAAGCGGTCGTGCCTAATTGGATTGGCTCTCGAGGAACGGAGAAACGCGGTCGTGTACTGTACATTGTATTAGAGCTGTACAGATTAGGCCGACTAAAGGATTTTATAATTTGGTCGACTAAGCTATTTTAGCCCACTAATCTATATTAACCAGTTGAGCTTATTTATTAGCTTTGTCGCCGGCTGAAAACAATTTTAGCCTGCCACAAATTAACCGCGACCGAGCCATCTAATAAAAATAAATGGTATGTGGCCTCTTTTTACTTGCGTACCTTATTCACAGCACTGTCATCACAGCTCAGCAAAGTAAAAAAAAAAATACTTCAAGTACAAAGTACTAAGTATCGTAAGCACTTGAAGTATCACGTACTTTTGTACTTAAAGTGTTCCTGAAGTAGCTTTTCCAAGTATCTAGCGTTTTCAAATTCCACTCCCATAAGCTATGAATTCCGAAATTTCGGGAATATAGCATATGGGAGTGATTTAGGATTTGCGCATTCCACTCCCGTGTGCCCTACAGCGTTTGGGTTTTTCGGAATTAGTTAAGGAAACTAAGTCCGAAATAAGGAATTAGTATTATACGGAATAACCAGGAAAATAGTTAAGTTGCGGGGTAATTTGTTGAATAATAATTTTCATCTTTAATTTGTTTATGACAAATTGGAATTATAATTTCACAAAAACAATCTTTGCAGCACCTCCCATACACTTGATTTTTTCAGATTTTTATCCCATCGAGAAGTGTTCGAAATTTTCTCTGACACTTTTGGCGGGTCTGTACCTTACCTTACCTTACTAGCTTAATTCGAGCCCTGATGTCGAAGCTCTCTCTCGTCTTCGTACAGCGGCGATGCCTCCCTTTGCTGTGCCCCCTCCCCCTCCCCCTCCGCCTCCCCCACCCTATCTCTCTCTCTCTCGTCCGTGTCTTATTGAATTGCCAGATCGTCGTGCTCCGTTTAAAAATTGTGGATGTAATGTTGTCCTATAATGTATTAAATGGTTATGTCGCTTGTCCGGATCTATTATGGCAATTAATGATTGCCTTTTTGCGACGAGATGATGTACGTGTGTACAAAAATCTGCATTGCGACAACCTCGATAGCCCTGATATAGACAAGCGTCAATTTTGCTACTTTTCATGGCGCTCGTCTATCAGCGAAGTCGCATACACCCTCAAAAATTTACAGTAAGACGCAAATTCTCTAAAAAAACATCGTCATTTTAAATGCTCGATATCGAACCTCTGCTCCTCTTCATCGGGCTCGGGTTCGTAAAATAAAAAGAAAAATTAAGAGGTCAAATTTACAAAAAAATGTATTAGTCATTGCGTGACAAAAATGTGCAGTCGTTATTCATAGTGATAGTCCAGTTATGCGATTTAAAAGTCAAGTCGTTAAATGCATCGCGATCGAATGCTTGATTCAATGACTTTCTGCAGTCTATCAAAAGCGTATTATTACGAGCATAAACTTACGTATTGTGCGAAGATAATTTAAGGGG
The DNA here is from genome assembly GCA_030522725.1 of Ichneumoninae sp. B BG-2022a. NCBI lineage: Eukaryota > Metazoa > Arthropoda > Insecta > Hymenoptera > Ichneumonidae > Ichneumoninae sp. B BG-2022a. The sequence goes on along the minus strand of JAPYZD010004671.1, from coordinate 10,465 downwards.
GGGGGGGGGCATCACGTCTATTCCGGCAAATACCTTTAAGAACGCAATAGATAGTGGATAAATCCGAAAACCACGGTAAGACTGGCTGTGGCGATCAACAATGGGGTGCTCGCGAACACCATCGCTGACGCTGAGACGGCGTGAGGTTCGAACTTTTTACCCATGATTTCGTTATACATATCTTCGACATATGCCATCGTTCTTTGGTACAACAAATCGTAACTTTTTTCAGAGTTCTAGTACTCGCTGCGATTGCTCGACGCGAAATACCTATCGGTAACCGGCAGTGCGATATTGCTGTGCGCTGTCGACGACTGAACGGGAACGCCTGGTTTCCGTTGGACCGAAGCAAGTCTGCGTACTGCGGCTCAATGCTAGGGCGAACAAGCTTTATCTGGTACGGATCCGCCGAGTTTCGCTCGGGAAGTTAACACATTATTTTACCGAGACTTCATTTGGCCGAATCGACGTATGACCGAAAATCATGTGGCCGAACGCACTTCTTCCTAATTTTCAAAATGCCAAACCTTTATGGAAAGCCGCATATATATATAAGATATAGGAAGAATATTTTATTGCTCAGTTTGACATGGTAAATTTACTTTTTTTCTTGCTTTCCCTAACGGAACTGAGGTGACCATCAGCAGACTTCAATAGACTAATGCATAATGTTCAAAATTGTAACTTGCTATAGACTCTTAGATAACCTTTATTTTGGGGTCGTTTTTCTGTAACCTTTGCAACCATCGTTATATAGTCTATTTATTTGATTTTTAGTTGCATGGGGATTACTCGAGTCCATTAAAACAGAGTTGCTTGAAGGTTAAAAGTTTGAACAGAGAGATCAGTCTCATTTCAGAATACCCGGAGTCTCGTCATAGTCATTGCAACTCGTGGATGCATGTCTAGGCAACCTTAGTGCGTGATTGCACCAGTTCTACTAGGGTTCCTTTTCGGCTGACGTTCCAAGACTTCCAATTCCCGTGTTTCAAAATTCTTTTTGCGATCCGCGCTGCTCTCGATTAACCCCGCGACCGAAAAAAATGTTATTAACATTTTGTTCAATAAGAGACCGTCGGTGTAATATAATCGAGTCCCCTAGGTTAATGAGACACGCTGAAGTCGAAATCGTGTTGCACTAGTAAAAAATATATATTTTTTGTGCATATTTTGGTAGTGCACAAAATTATCCAACATACCGCAATTGTGCACAATTTTGATTGTGCACGACTATATATCATTTTTGTGTCCGACTTATATCTATTATACAAGGCGACTTATATTTTTTTTTATCGAACAAAAATCAACGATTACTTAACAATCTGAAAAAATTCATACGTATTCATAAAAATAAACGAATTATTTTCATAAAAAAAAAGTTTTGTTGTCGAGTGATTTGTTAACTAATTAATTTTTTGATGAATTTGTTGATAACATTTTGCTTTTTCAGATTTTTACACCATCAAGAAGTACTTGCAATTGTCTCTTATTGTTGTCGAACTTATGCGAAGTCAGCGCGCAGCGAGACTCCCTCCTTAATCGGTTCAGCGAGTCGTGATATCGGCTGTTTGTGGGTGATTATAACATTTTTATATATATATATATTTTTTTTTTTGCAGTGCCAAAGAAGTGACGAGTTTGCACAACGGGTGTCTGTCGGCTCTTCAGAAGGGCACGGACGCCATAACAAATTTGATAATTGGGGAAGTTGCCGTTGTCAATGAAAAAATCCTTAAGTTCAAGGACGACACGACCCACAGCGTTAGCCAACTAAGGCAATAATTTCGTGAATTAAATTGATTGCTTAAGGAGAGAAGTGTTTTATTTTTATTTTTCTAAATTGTTTATTTTAGATTGGATTTGGCTAACAGCACTGTGGGCGTGAAACGAGAATTGCACAATTTCGGTAAGGGGAAATCGGTTATGGCTGATCAGGGTCTCGACGCAAAAAAACGGGTCGAGAACGGCGTTCACGAGATTCTAGTGAAGGTCGGTGATCTCGTTAAGTCCCAAGGGAACAGTATAAACAACATGCTCAATCTAAGATTCGATGGCATATCGAGCTATATTATGGTCAATCAGAGCCGCGCTGTGGCGAACTTGACGACTAAGATGGAACAGGAAATGCATTAAGTAATAAAAAAGACGGTTGAATCAGGTAGAAATAAATCAAATTACTACCAACCATTTTTTTTTCTCAATAGTTATGGCGACAGATAAACGTTGTGAGCCAGCAGATGACGGAAAATGCTACAGCGCTTGGCAAGATGCACAAGCAAGACGTAGCTTACGTTAACTGCACGACATCGACGATAGGAGGCATGCAAAGCAAGGTATAACTAATATATATACATATATATAACTAATAAATATATATATATATTTTTTAGGAATATTTTATAGTTAACTAATTTGATCATTTTGTATTTAAAGGTCGGTGAGATAACGAAACGGATGGCCGAGCTCGATGAGAATTTGAATTATCTTCTGGAAAAACTATCGCTCGTTACCCAAAAATTCAATGAGATGAAGAATGGATTTGTTGCGACAGTGGACGGGATAAAAACTTGTTTCAAAGAGGTGCAGGAAAAAACTAACGGCCTGAGCTATCGGTGTCCAAATCCTGTGCCGAGCAATAGCAAGGATCCTGAGGAGACGAAGGTGATTGCGGAGATAACGGCGCATTAAAAAAATGTGCCGATTAATTTATTAATAATGAAATGATAAAAGTTGATAATGCAATTTGACCCTTTCATCACAATAATTCTACTCTATCACGCTTTACGAGAGCACTGATTGTACACTAGTTCCTCCCGATTTTCTGTAAAACTACGAAACACACGTATGAAGATTGCTACTACTGCTACTAGGGGAGAGCGGGGCAAAATGGTACAGTGGGGCAAAACCGGATTACGAGACAAAAAGCAATTTTGGAGTAACTTTTGGATGGTGGCGAAGGTGGTACATGGGGCAAAACGGGTTTATGTATCGTTGGGACAAAATGGGACATCCAAAAATTATTGGAAAATTGAGTTTAGCCCTCACTGTCCCGTTTTGCCCCGCTGTGCCATTTTGCCCCGCTGTGCCATTTTACCCCGCTCTCCCCTACTGTTATTAATAAAGAACCATTAACGGACATTTTTTAGAACCGATTGTTTGGAATGCTATAAACGAATAATACAACACACACTACACAAAATCACACTGCAGCAGATGTAACACAAGAATAACGAGTGAAAGATCTCGAATATACAATTTATATTTACCCCAATTTCTCACGAACAAAATTCACGAGCAACGGGAAGGCAACAACTAACTCATTACTTATTAGAAGGGAACCTCCTGAACCGTTACAACGAAGTCTCGTCATAGTCGCGCAACTCGACACTGTATGAGCGTCAATGCTTCACTGAACGTCGGTAAAGCAATGAATTGAAATATATTATATATTTGTATTATTATGGAATTTGATATATTTATATTACTATGAAATTTTATATAATTGACATACATTATACATTGAATTACAACAACTCTCATTTATCGTATTCATTGTATGTCAAATCGGTTAATCAATGTTAAATCGGAACGTTTAACAGACCTAGAACATCTTTCACAGCTGCGTGAAAAGTAACCGAATCTACTAGTCGGCAATCCATCAAAGCAAACAAGATAAAGAAGAAGCCAAGAAGCTTCTACGTAACTTGACTCTTGCTGTTGAATCGATCTATCGAAGACACCTCCGTTATTTGTTTTTCTCAGTAAGGTTAAAGCTATGGTCACAGTTTTATTCTCACGTCATAGTTATCCGAAGAAATTATCGACGAAAATTGAGATATCGGTTTATGGGGTCGTATGAGATTTTCTACAGAAGCAGCGACGAAAGTATCCAGAGTATTCAAAAAGTTGTAACCCCGAGTCCCCTCACTTCTTCCCGTTCTTCCGGTAGGCTCGTAAAATCGTCTCTTTCTCGCGGGAATAATTTCTAAGGTTGCAAAAAAATAAATAAATAAATAAATAAATAAACAAACCCACTTGTGCTGCACTCACAGACAGAAGTAGCAGTCTCTTGATCGGTATCGAAGATTTAATTTCCGAGGTATCGACGCGTCCTTTCGAAAAACACGAGGAGGACACGAGGACTTCCGGTGAGGAAGCGAAGGGCGGAGAACACTCGCAAGCTGTTGACTCGCCGCCGAGGCCGAGGGAGGAATTTCTCGATAAAGAAACTGCGGAAGAGTGTCATACCGATTCCGCCGGTGCTTCCCTCGAGAGTTCGGCGTCCTCTTTAAAACGTCGCCTCCAAGATCTGCCGGCGGCCAGCGAAGCCATAAAATTATCCGACCGTCGAATTCGTCGGGAACGAGACGTTTATCTGCAGCTTCAAGATCAGGCCGATCGAATCGAGGAAAAGGACGAACCGGAAGTGGGTTCGCCGACCGGCAGCTCATCGGTAAGATCGATAAATAACCTTTTTCACGACGATCCTAAAACCGTCGAAGATCCCCGTGCTCGACGACGCGCAAAAATGTGTTCCTCGGCACCGGAAACCATGAGACTGAACGAAGAACCGTTCGAGCAATCTTTGCCATCGGCGGTGACGACGACCCTAAAAAATTCTTTGGCAACGAAATTCGAGGACCGTCGACCACCGAAGTACCTCGAGCCTATCAACGTTCCGGTAAGAGAAATCTTGCGATGCAACGCACCAGCCCTCTGCATCTCAGACAGGAAGATCGCCGAGCTGTTGCGCCGGGGTTCGGTGTCGGCGCGCGAAGAGTATATTAAAAAATCGGCAAAACTCGCAGGCACGAGAAGACCCACCGGTATGATAATAAAAAATTTGAGCTCCGGCAGCGAAGAGGATTGCACGAGCCATTGGCTCATTCGAGGAGGATTCAGCGTTCCGAAGTTCAAAACCGAAGCTTCGAGCCTCGATAGATCCGACTTCCGGTTCGATGGATCGATTACTGACAAATCATTGATTCCCAAAGACACGCGGGACGATCGACGGGTCGTCGGTGTCAACCGGGAGGAAAGCGAATCCCTCGATCACCCAAGATCTTCGACGATCTCGATGGCTGCGCAGAAGCCTGCGCACAACGGCAAAGCACGCGCGAACGAAGATGGCGAATTGTCGGACGATCTTCCATCGACGGAAGTTGGCGGAAGATTAACGAATCCATCGCTGCAGAGCACCATGGACCGGCTGAAGAGTGTTCTCAGAGACCTGGAATCGAATTCTCGCGACTCTCGTAAATTTCCCGTACCGAAGCTGGAAATCCATGCTCGGGATTCGCAATCGGCCTCGCTCTCCAGCCGGGACGATCCAGCGAAGCGGTCGTTGGACATGAACGCCTTGATTCGAGCCCTCTCCGACGTGTCCATCAAGCAACGAGAGGCCGTTGGTCGCAGAGTCGAGGCCGGATTGTGCGAAAGCGTTGTCTCGACAACGCCGATGTCTTCGCCTTACACCTCGATGGCCGACGGAAGCAGACAGTCGATGAGTTCCGCGGAAAATCCGGAGTCCCAAGAGCCCGAGGCCGACCGCTCGAAGACTCTGCGGCGTACGCGAGGTTCCGTGGTTCGGGACAAAAAAATTGAACCTACCGACGGAAGCTCGAACGGTCGGTCGAAAACGCCGATCTGCGCGAAAGAGGCGAACGACGTAGTTTCCAAGCTATGCAGGAAGGAACCGCGAAAAACCGCTCGAGGAAAGATCGTCATCGAGGAGACCCGCGTGTCCGTGCCAGAGCGGAGTTCCATGAGAGTCGACACCAGCTCTTCACCGACGAAAAGAAGTCCCAAGTACCGATCGAGCCATCCGGCGAGGATTCACGCGCCCGAGTCGAGAAAGAACCGGAAGCCGAAGACATCGCCGATGACCGATGAATCTTCGGCGCGCGAAAAATCCTCCGGGCTCGCGAAGAACGGTTTTCCGTCGTTCGACACCCTGGCGAAGAACGTCGTGAAGCATGAGAGGAACAAAAAATTAACTGACGGCCCGGCCGCGGTTTCGTCCGAGCCGGGAACCTCCAGAAACGATCGGAGAGTTATTCGAGATCGCTTGTCCACCCGGGGGACTTCCGGCGCTCGAGACATTCTTCCGCGAGTCCTCGGACACGATCCCGGATCGGCGGACGATAGATTCAAGTATCTTCGGCGCGGTAGCAAGTTGCCTTACAGCCGCAGCAGCAGCGGAAGCTCCTCGAGCGAACCGGAAGTGAGCGAGTTCGAGCTGAAGATATTGAGGCCCTCGGCGGCGGGCTTCCAAAGCGCCGATCGCCTCAAGTCTGGGGCGAAATTTAAGATCCATGAAGACACGGACGAGGCTTCTTCGCCGGGAATCGAACCCGCCTTTTCCATGGAGAACGACACGAGAACGGTAAGTCCGTCTCCTGGGAAGTCGAAGCCGACGGAGACGGGCTTCCAAAGCACCGATCGCCTCAAGTCGGCGGCGAAATTTAAGATCCACGTGGACACGGATGAGCCTTCTTCGCCGGGGACCGAACCCGCCTTTTCCATGGAGAACCACACGAGAACGGCAAGTCCGTCTCCTGGGAAGTCGAAGCCGACGGAGACGGGCTTCCAAAGCGCCGATCGCCTGAAGTCTGCGGCGAAATTTAAGATCCACGTGGACACGGACGAGGCTTCTTCGCCGGGGACCGAACACGCCCTTTCCATGGAGAACGACACGAGAACGGCAAGCCCGTCTCCTGGGAAGTCGAAGCCGACGGAGACCGGAAACGTGTTCCGGGCCGATTCTTCGGCGGAGTCGAACCGGGCGATGAGCTCCTCGGAGTCCAGAATCGACGCGAAAAGATCAAAGAACGCGGTTCCGGAAGCTCGGTCCTACCTGGTCTCCCCGGCGAACGGTTCGACGAAGAGAACGAGCAGTTCGAGCCAACTCACCGGAAGTTCACCGAAGACACGTTACAACGGGTTACCTACCGGAAGTGGCTCCAGCGGCTCACCCGGATGCGGATACGACGAGAACGCGCGTCTCGTGTCCAAGAATCTCGAGGATTTCGAGGGCGAGGTTGGGCGGAAGTTCAAGGGCGAAAGTATCTTCGCGGCGACTTCCGTCGCGAAGAGGCTCTCGTACTCCGAGCCGAAAGCTCCGCGCTCGGAGGCCAGCAGCGAAGAACAATCGCCGTTCCGGCCTCCCGTGGACCAACCGGAAGTGTCTTCGCCGGACGAAGAGTTCATCGAGGACGCCGCCGCGAGTTCTTCCAGGACTCACCTCGCCGGAGCCGGAACGTCCGACAGTAACTTACGACGATTCGGCAAAGCTCTCGATCCCGCGAAAACCGGAAGCAAGGTTTCGTCGTCGCTCTCGAAGCTCGCGCGCTCGCCGGAAGAGCCGAGTCTCGCGGCCCGACGGAAGAGCCAAGATCGCTCTCCGTTCACGATATCCGAGAGCACGAGTGCAAAATCGTCGGCGAGGCTGAAAGCGAAAAACGCCGTCCAAGACGCGACTTCCGGTTGCGCGATGATCGAGCCGTCGGAAACGGCCTACAAGCTTCGCGCTCATCCGAGTCTTCTTCGGCTCGCGGGCGAAGGTTACGAAGCTACGGCCGCTGAAATAATTGACAGCGCTTCGCGCGATCCGGCTGTAACGGTCGGGCGTGGAAACTTCGTTGAAAAGTTTGTCGGAAAATTCTCCAGGCGGAGAAGATTGAGAAAGAAGAGAAACGAATCTGACAGCGAGATGACTGAGGTTCTTTACGAGAACAAGGAGTGCAGAGTCGGCTCGGCCGAGGAGAGTTCCGGAAGCATCGTCGTCGAGAAGACCGGAAGGGCCTTCAATCGCGATGGACTGTGGGTGGAAGGACTTTGGGATAAGGAACTTCCGGGTACGAAGGAACAGGACGTCATTGATCGCTACACGATTTTCCTGGCCAAGAGGGATCAACAACGGAGACGATTAGGCGATTCGGCTGCCCCACCGGAAACTCCAATCAACGCCGCCGTTATCGAAGACGATCGCGCCATCGAACCCGGATGTTTTTGCAAAATCTGCAAATTCTTTGTCGGCGGAAACATTCATTATCGGAAGAGATCGACGCTGTTTATACGAGCTCGCAGCTCCAAGCTTCGGAGGAGACCTTGAAGAGAAGAACTCTCTTCCGGTTTGTTATCGCAGTCGTAATATTGCACCCAGAAAAATAAGTTATTTGACGGTCCCCGTTTATTTGGGTTGAGTAAAATATTTATTTGATTTAAATAAATATTTATTTTATGTAAGTAACTATTTACTTAATTAAAATAAATATTTATTTAAATCAAATAAATATCTTACTTGAGGAGGTTGGAGCGAGTGGTGTTCATTCCGCCTAAATTCGAGAAATTCGGGCAAGAATTGCAAACACTTCCCAATGTTATAAAAATCTTTAAAAAATCATACTTATTATAGGCATTGAAAAGACTAATTTTACATAACAATAATTTCAAAATGCTATTAACAAATTGTAAAAAAAAATTGTTCATCAAAATATGTGGTAACTCAACTTTTTTTTATGAAAATGATTCGTTCACTTTTCGGAGTACGTATGAATTTTTTCAGATTTTTATCTTTATTTTGACTTTTGCATATTTTTCCATGTAAAAAACAAGAAAAATCAAAATAAAGATAAAAATTTGAAAAAATGCACACGCATTCCGAAAAATGAACGAATCATTTTTATTTTATTAAAAAAAGAAAGTTGAGTTACCACATATTTTGAGGAACATTTTTTTTTTAACAATTTGTTAATAACATTTTGAAATTATTATTATGCAAAATGAATATTTTCAGCGCCTATAATAAGTATGAATTTTTTCAGATTTTTAAAACATTGGGAAGTGTTTGCAATTCTTGCCCGAATTTCTCGAATTTAGGCAAAATGAACACCACTCGCTCCAACCTCCTTAAACCAAATAAAAGGTGACCGTCAAATAGATTTTTTTTCTGGGTGTGAGAGACGGAGGGGTGTTTTTTTTTCAAAACAGGGTACACTGAAGTATTCGTCGTTCAAGTTTCTTTATTTGTTCGCCGGTTCATACAACACGGTACTGCTTCTTGTTCTTTTTTTTTCTTCAATCGTTTCGTTTTGTAGATTTTTTTTTCTTGTTATTTCATCCCTTAGCGGATAACATAATCGTCATCAGCACTATCGTGATGATCTCTCACCTCTAAACCATCTTGTTCGTTCGCGTCGAGTTTAGTTTTGTTTTTTGTTTTCTCGCCTATTTTTCGTTATACAAGTAAGAGCCCCGTATAATCTATCGTTTCTCTATTGTTTCTCAGTTATTATATTCGTGAATTCGAATTGGCGGTGTATGTGTGTTTGTGTGTGTATTTATTTATTTGTATTGTTTTTTTTAAAACTCATTCGTCTCAATTAAACGTTTATTCCATTCGCTACGCGTTTTTAACTTATAATTATATTTATTATCGTTTATTTATCGTTATAGAAAAAATAAGTCTTTAAATAATCACATAAGAGTCGTCGAGCGTTCATCGGGAGAAGGTCGAGTGGGCCGACGAGGAGTTCAGGATTGTGTGACGGTTACTTTTTTTTTTCTATCCTTTTTGTTGATTTTTTTTTCCTCGCGTCTCGGAAGCAACGCCTAGCGGCCAGCGAATCCGTCCCTTTCCTCTACAATCGCTCAATTCAACTCGAAGATTTGCGTATAATCAACGCCCGACATATTTCGAACTTGTACGCCCCCGTAACACCGTTTGCGCAATATATATATAAAATAATATAAAAAATAAAAAAAAACAAAAAATAAAATAAAACTGAAACTAATCGGTAGCTGCGCGCGTTTGGCTGCTGGCCGTCGTCACGAGTTCGGCCCTGTGTTTTTTTTTTCTATTATTATGTTATTTTTTTTTCTTGTTATACAATCAAGATCCGAACGAAGACGAGAGTCCAGAATGCGATACGAGGTACGAGTTCGACGACCGCGAAAACGCGGAAGACCCGGGTGAGAATGATCGACAGCGTTTTTTTTTATGTTCGTATTTTCACATTTTTTTTTCGTTCGAACTCACCAACAAGGTACTAGACGCGGAAAGCTCTTCCGGTTCTGCGAGAGTCACGGTAATACTTGGACGATTACAGAGGAGACGAAATAAAAAGAGTGTACGTGAGAGATAGCCGGATAGAGATATCGAATAATTATGAAAAAAAATTAAATAGCTTCCGAACCCGAAGAGCCTTGGAATTCGCGGCGTGCACTCGCCTTCGCGTCTTTGCCGTCATAAATACACATCCATAATTCTATACACAATACATTATATACCTATATCGACGTTGCGTCCTCATCATCCCTCTTACTTCATCTTCACGTTACGTTTTGTGTTTTTTTTTCCTTTGTTTTTTTTTTTTTTTTTTTTTTTTTTATGGAACTTTTTTTTTAGTTCCACGTGGCAAAACTATATGCGTTTTTACCTGACTGCGCATCTGCGGTACAGCGA
>JAPYZD010004669.1:0-10953 GCA_030522725.1 Ichneumoninae sp. B BG-2022a | reverse complement strand
TTTTCTACAGGCTTCCAAAAATACTATCGAATTTGACTCTTTCACCGATCAATCGAATAATCGTTTTCGTCTATTATCGTTATTATTGTCCTATTATCCCTTAGCAGCTATGTACTACATTTGCCAAAGAGATATTTTTAAAAACATCTCGAGATAATCAGGATTTTTCTTGTTCAAAAACGAAAAATCTAATTATTAAAAATGTTGGTGCAAGAAAAGGGTTGATGTTCTTTAAAATGATAACGCCGAATGCAGCAGTTGGCACGATAAAAGATCCAAAGCGACTTTGGTTCGTGGAAGCGAGAATAGCATAGAATTTCGCGGCGATTCCCGGCGTGATTACGGGGCCAACCGGTAACCGTTACCGAATCGACCTGGAGAATGGGTAGAGTGACCCCGTAGATCATAGCCCCGGAGAGTCGTAAAATCTTAATGACGTGTACTCACTGCGCCAATTTCGAAATGCTTCACGGATAGTTGTGCGAGGAGAGCATCGCGAGCCCTTTCTCGCGATACCCTTGCGTATCGTGTGTACACGTGTACAAACGAACCGTACACGTCCTTCGGAAGGTCTCTCTCCCCGCTATTGTACACAACTTGGGAGAATTGTCAGGCGCTGCTATCTCTTGTTACGTGTCCGAAGAATGGGGAAAACGTTATTTACGCATAAGCGTTCCATTCACCGACATAATCCCATCGAGCAATCGTAAAATTCGTTTAAAGCTACCAATTAAAATCCCAAAATTAACACACACGGCCCGATATAGTACAGACAGTGTATAATATATGCACCTGTGCGATGACAACGAAAGAAAGTGCGCAAAAGTAGGCGCCATGCCACAGCTGATGGTCGCCGCGCGAAAAATAATTTGTGACCTTGAAAGAAAGGATCAATTATCCCCATTAATGTTCGATTCGACGATACGGAGTTTTCCGTTAAATGTTGTGTAACAATATTTTTATGGTCAATGAATATTCGTTCGATCGATGCATAATTGACAAATGAATCGCTTCCAGGATATTTTAAAGACAGTTTAATGAACAAAAGAAAAATCGCTAATTGAAACTCGTCGTGAAATAGAATGGAATCGATGCGACGCCGGGTTTCACGTGTGCCGATCGTGCGGAGAGTTTTCCCGCGTAAACACGACGAGGCGTGCTGTGGTCGGCTTGTGCTCGATGCTTCTTGCTGAGTGACGATTTAATTAATTCGAGCAAGGAGAGGTACGCGAGGCTCGTTGCGCGCCGAGCGTTGGCACGGCCAGGCGGGAATCTCGACTAGACGCTCGGGGTATACCCCCACCCCCGTACGTTCATCGAGTAGTCGCATATCGTGTAGGTATAATGCGACGAAGAAAAATTTCCAAGACGGAACTTCCAAGAAAAAATATTTTTCTTATTTTCGTTTCGTCAAAATTCTCGGTTCACACGAAAATTTAGCGAGCGAGAGAAATTGTAGCCCTTCGGGTCTGCGACGCGGATGCGCGCGCGAGCGAGATATCGATTCACTCTCTCCATCGATCCGCGCACGTGGTACTGATACGAAACGCATCGACCTCTGACAGCAGTCGATGCAGGGAGAGAGCGCCAGAACGAGCGGCCGAGCCGGCTCTGGCCCGTCACCCGTCCGAAAATACATTTTTTCGACCTCGTTGCTCGAAACGAAATTCAAATATACAATTTTACCATACTCGTGTATAAATCTTGTGTTTTTCAAACTGTATCTTTCAAGTGGTAAAAATAATTTTATTTCAACAAACCAGTATGAAGGTTTTTTTTTTCTTCTCATTAAAAATTTTTTCCCGATGAAAAATTAGAAATTTTTCGGGGGCCCCTGATGATGGTCGGAGAGTGCCTCGAGTGCCGGAGGGGCCCCTAGGGACCGCGGCCTAACACTTCTAACGCGGCCTAAGGCCTGAAACCCTCCACTGACTGGTGAGCTGTGGACTGTACACGCCGCGCAGCCGAAGAATCGACCGTACAGCCGGAGCGTGCCCCGTATCCAAGCGGCAGCGGCGGCGGCGGCCGCGGCAGACAACGCCGTTCTCGTCGCGCTGCTTTTACCCGACGCCACTGCACACGCCGTGCAGCTCAAGAAAATTCATCTAAAACATTTTTATTGCGTAGAGCTCGATGCGCGATACGCCGAGAGTTTTCGCGTACGCTGTACCGGACCGTCGATGGAATCTCGTCGTAGCGGCAAACTCGGGCGGCAGCGCCTCTTCGAAAAAGGACATTTTTTCTTTTTTTTTTTTTTTTCTTTCACGACAGATTTTTGCGTTCGAGCGCTCGAGAGATCGCGCAAGGGCGCGCGCTCGAGAGAGGCCTCGGAAATATATATATATGTATAACGTGTTCGGTGAGCGAGCGCGACATAGAATGTGTATACGTATATTACGGCTGAGAATCAAAAGCGTGTAACCCGTATAACTTTGATACAGGGAGTTGATCCTTTTCATTCTTTTATTCCGTCGATATTTATTAATTGATGTACGTTCCTTAGGAATTACTATAAAAAAGAGTTTCCGGGCAATGCCGAAAACCCTCTACTCTGATAATAATCCTTATTCCTTCAACTGCCAAGCCTCCGTCCGACTGAAAAATAAAAAAAATTATACGTCCGTATTGAAATTTGTGATAAACTTGTACAAATATATATTTTGCCCATGTAGCGGATACACCATAATAGCAATCAAAGGGTTAAATATACAAATCTCGAGGGATATTACCACACCTTGTGTTTTTTGTCTATTTTTTGTGATAATAATAATTGTCTATTGTTATGTCTAATAATTATTGTTTAGTTAAGAGCGGCATGGAAAACGGCACCAGAAGCTCGCACTCGTTGCTGGGAGGGGTCCCCACAGCACCCCCCGGACGCAAGACCGTCCCGCAGTCTCGAGGAGGTCAGGTATCCTCGCAACTTCTCTCTCTTCTCCGCTATTGTGGCAAACTTTCGGAAACGTCAGCCGGTCAGGCAGGAATCGCTGCTGGTCACGCATGTACGAAAAAGAGCGACGTAACAAGCGTCAAATGAAGAGGACGACTGAGGCGAGAGAAACAAAAGAAAAATATGACCAACCAAGAGAACACGGTTCGTTTGGCTGCACATCCACGCGCGCGTAGGGCCAAGAGAGAATGAGAAAAGACGCGAGAAAAGCGGACGTCGCGCGGAGAGCGTCGAGAGAGAACAGGCGGACTCGATCCGGCCACGGCCAGCGAACACCGCGTCATTGCCGATTGGACTCTCTCGTCATTCTATCCTCTGACGATCTGTCTCGCAGCCTGCGAGGGGTTTCGATGACGAAGCCGTATGAGCTGGAACAGCATGGAGCGAAGGAGTGAAAACGAACGGGACGGCAGAAGGAACGAAAAAGTCGTGCCGCGCGCTCGGACTTGCTCCGGGCGAGTCGCGGGCTTTACTTATTGCCGGGACAAGACTCTGCCTACCGTTGCGATGACTCTTTGCTCGCAGAATGTCGGGCTGGGCCGGCTGATTCAGAACCTAGTCGGATCAACGTATACCCACGTTTCGCGCGGCCTTACATTCGATAGATAACTCGACTATGAATTTCGTCAAATGGAACGATCCTCGTAGATACAGTCGCATTGTTGCTTCCACTGCAGAATTGTTGTTGATGCGCGCAACATCGGAGCACCTTAGCACCTCGCGAGTTTCGAGACCTTCCGATAGAGAGCGAGCGTAATGGTAGGCATAACGGCAAAATTTGTTAAATTACTATTTTTTCCCCACCGAATGTTCTAACAGCACGGAATAGTTCGATAATGATAAACATCAAAAAAACTGTTCGAGCCCACAATTTTTCAATCCTAATACAACAGTGACAAAAGAGATACAGCAGTGTCAAAAGCCCGTCCGGCAGTAGCAGGCGCGAGCCAAAGCGACGAACGGAGCGAGCGCGACTTCTCGATTTATTAACGAACTCGCTCGCCGTGTATATGGTTATGTTATGCGCGTATATATAAACGAGGAGATTTATAATGCATGGAAAGCGTGCGACCTCGACGGGACAGAGATACGTGGAACGATCAGGAGACGACGAGAAAAAAGGACGAGGAGAGCGTTGAGGCAGGTCGGTTACAGTCGCGTCAACGAACCAAACAACGGAAAGTATATGAAGAGCGCGTGCTCGCGAGGGACGTCCGGGAAAGGGATGAGAACGTGAACGCCTGGTTGTAAGCGAGGAAGCGCGATAGAGCGAGATGAAGAGTAAACGGCGTTACGCAATCGTTGTATCTGGCGAGATTAGTTTTACGAGGACGATGAGGAGGATGGGAGGGGGGAGGGGGGGCGCGCGCGCGCTGCTCGCACTTCCGCGAGCCCCCGCGAGTGCGGGCCGCCGATGCGTGGGCACGCGCCAAATCATTGTTGTCCGAATATTAATCATTCCGGATGATAGCGGCCCAGTGGGATTACCCCGTCTCTGTATCTATCTGTTTCACGCCTCTCTCCGTCACGACGAGACAATAAATATATATACGTATATACTCATGAGGAGCAGGCACCGAAGCACGGGGCCGTGAAATTTGCTGTAGGTCACGGTGGCTCTTCTCATACTCGTATATCGTTGTATACTAGAGTGCTTTCGTGTCGCTCCTCCTTTCGTCTAACTCCTATATCTGTGCAGCGCTCTCTATAAATTTCGCGTGTCGTTGAACGCGTCGGGAGATCAAAACGAATGAATAAACCTTACTGATGCTATATACTGTAATAACTGTGTATGCATACAGCATGTTTGACGATATTGCGCAAAGGCTTTTACTATAGCACATGTGCCGTTCAGTTTCGCGGTTTCAAAATCAATCGTCGCACGGAGACTCGGACCTCTCGGATGGCGCTGAAACGCGCGTGTCTGACACGCACTGGTGCGTTACTACTGTCGCACCGTGACGCTCCCGAACGTTCATACCGGCTTTACCACGCGGTACGCACGATATCGCGAGGTGGACTATAACCACGTGTATCCTCATCCGCTCGCAAGTTTTCAAAGTAGTTTTCAAGATCGGATCACCGCTACGTGCGAGGCGAACCGGCGCGCGGCTGTACTCGCGGGTTTAAAAAAGTTTCCGGGATAGTACTGCAGTTGGGTTACCCGGTCCCAGCCGGACGGGGGTGGGGGTTCTTCTCGACGTAAAGTTGACGAGGAATTCAAGGCCGTCGGTTTTCCATATACGAATTTATACAGTATACAGGGGGAGCGTTGCGAAAGGGATTCTCGAATAAAACTTGTTTTGCTTCCAAAAAATTCATGAAAACAAACCTCCCTCTATGAAGAGGAAGCTTTGTTTTCGTGCATTTTTTTCTCCATGTAGGTGTTAAGAAAAATTGAAACTCTCATAACTACAGAAACGGCTTGTCTATCAAGCTGAAATTTTTCAGGTAGGGGTAAGAGGGGTCAATCCTCTGTTTGGTCACATTGGTGAAGTCATTAAAATTTTGTATGGTTTTGAACTTTCTTTTGATTTCGAACTTCGAAAGGGATTTATTATCGGCCCCTATGTAATTTGACGAGGTTCGATCCGTTTAAATTATACGAGCACTTTAGTTTTTTGAATTTTACGAAAAATTTGTATTGTCTGTCTGACACGAGTTTCCGTATCAAATATTGAGCTACAAGTGAAATAAGTGGCAGATTCATTATCTGTGAGAAAAAATACATCAGACATGGTATCGAAACGACGAATAAGTACAATTTTTATGGGTAATCTTTTTAGTGAATTTTGATACAAGTAGTGATTTTTTTGTATTTTCAAACAGCCATATGTTTCAAACGTGATTATTTTCTTTTGCCAACAAAGCTTCCTTAACGGGGAAGTCAAGTAATCAGGAAAAACGATTTTTCATCGAAACTTTGTACTCGACAGTAGTAATCTACCCTCTAATGATGAGTGAGCTTTGTGAAAACCTCGATTTTTTTTACCCGGTAAAAATGTGTAAATTGGTCCGTTATTGCTAGCTATTCCACTATAGCCGATCTTTGTGGACAATTATCTATTCATCCATGTATCATCGACCTCGCAAAATCCATAGATATACGAGTAACGATTGTATCCTCAAACTATATTAATTCCAAGAGGCCAACGTCCGTGTATCTATTTATAGAAAGTTTGTATACGAAAAGGAAATAGAAGCGTGTGGCTCGCGGAGAGGGGGGGAAGTCGGAGACTCTGGTAGGTCTGAGACAGGTATCTATGAGCGTGAGAGGTTGACGTTGGAGAGGTATGATACAGGCAGGGTAGTCCGGCAAACCACGCAGAGACTGAGTATATAAAGCTACACGAGAAAAGTCAAGCTGCAGGCGGACGGGAACATTGTATGGAAAGGGCGCACGGTAAGCTGATTCGTGCTACTGGCCAGCTCAAGGCTGTTGCCCGGCTCGGTCGCATTCCAACTTTCAAAGCAGCGCCACTTCTCTCCCTCTCTTGCTTTTCTCTATGCGCCAGCGGTACCGCCGGAACCGAAGAAACGAAGGAGCGAAGGAACGAGCGAGCACCTACCGCTTCCACACGGTCCCACCGACTGCCTGACTGCCTGACGGCAAGACTTTGCTCCTCGGCTCTCCCGCTCTCTCGCGGCATTCGCCGGTTCTATGTACACTCCTCTACGTGTAGAATATAGCGGCTGAAGAGAAAACCATTTATGTATGTATATGGCATGTATATATCCGTATATACATATATATACATATATATGTACATAAATATCTATATGTATATGTACATATATATACATACATATATATATAACTAATAATGTAGCGGATGGCTATGTGTACACGTGGGACTGGCAGCATATCTCTCTTCTCCTACATAACTCGAAAGTTAAACCTCGCAGCGCGGACTCATCTCATCAACAGCTGTCGCGTCTCTCTACTTGTTGAATCGAGCCCTCTCTCCCTACTGGCTGAACTACTGCTACTGGTGCTGTTCATTGCTTACCGCCTGTGTATGTATGCACTTCTCTCGCCAACCTTCAACCTCATCCGTCGTTTCCTGTTTCGGTCTCCCTCGCTCGCTCTCCTTACTCCTTACTCGCGTGCGATAAATCCTTTTTGATTTCTTCGTTTCTCGTTAACTATGTTCTATGTATATGGGGTTGTAAATTCTATTGGGACCATTTTTTTTTTGTTTATCCTCTCGATGAATTCTCGAACCTCACGTTCTTAAGTTGTTTGTATTCTTAAGAACTTTGTCATTCAGGAGTTTTTCTTTTTAATTATTTTTTTCATAGAGTGAATTGTAAAGCGCGTTGATGGGTGTTTTTCTTTTTCTGTTTCTTTGAGGAGTCGATTATCCCAGGGAGGAACTTAATGAGGTACTTTGGAAACTCCTTCACAAGCCGCGATCGTTCGCAAGCCACTGCGTAAACGAGAATGTCCCGACGCATCGTAACGCGAAAGAACATGAGCCGCGCAATGACGGGCTGTCGGAGTGGCACACTTAGTCGCAGAGACTCTCTGAGTGACTGCTGGCAGCGGTGACAGAAGCAGCGAGGAGTACACGAGCACAAACAGCCGAGGGATCGAATCATTGACGCGATCACGACACACTTTATGCCTGGGCTCGGTTTGACACGCTCCAGAGTACTCGGTGGTCAGTATTTGTTGGTGTACTTAGCTCCACGTACGCAACAATTAAAGTCTAAAGAAAGCTCACAAATAATCGCATAAAATATAAAGAATAATAACACATAAAATAAAATAATACAAATTGTCGACACGTGCGAGCAAGAAAATTTTGGTAATGGACAAACCTTTTCTTTACTGCGTAAGATTAATTTTCATACATTAATACTACGCAACTTTCGACATTAGTAAAGTTCCAGCCAGAACATATGTCTACCAGCGAGCAAATGTTTTGTCTGTGTACCAATATCGCGATAATTTTGCCATTTCGTTGGTTTTTTTCAATCGTCGTCTCATTGTCGCCTTTCGATAGGGTTTTTTGTTCTCTTCTTTTTTGGCTCATCGAGACCTCCCTGCCTCGTATTTCGCCACTAGAAACCATCGCGATAAACCGACCCACCCGAGCACCCGAAGAGTTTGACTGTTCGTCGGATCGATTCTTTAGCCTTCGGCTGGAACGGCTGGTGTGCTTCGTCGGCCGTGCTAACCTATTTAGGCAATGGCAAGGCCGGCGTCGTTACTTGCCGATGTTGTTGCGGCTGCCTCACTAACGTTGACGATGCCGCTGACTGACTTTGGCCTCTGCTCTCTTACACGCTCGGCGCTGCGTAAACACACCCACGATATTCTCTCCGCCGGCGTCTACAATTTACTTTTAAGAAAAACGAATGTAGGTTGCTCGCGCCCGTGGCAGCGATCGCTCTTTGATTCGAGAAGAGTTTCGGTGTATCAGGTATATTATCGACGGTAAGCGAAGTTCGTAAGAGGTCGAGGAACCCTCGTGCCTCAGCTGTCGGATGAATCTTTTAATCGATTTTTTTTTCTTATTTTGTACCATGCTCAATGTCTGAGATATATTTCTATTTCGGGTACATTACATACAAATTAAGGTGATATATCTAATATCTTTTTTTTTCATTTTGTCAATCCGGGCTTCTTCATCATATGTATCATATTGACCATATCTACATACAAATTAAGGTGATATATCTAATATCTTTTTTTTTCATTTTGCCAATCCGGGCTTCTTCATCATATGTATCATATGTATCATATTGACCATATCTATATACATATGATCTATATAAACACCGGATATATACATATTTGAAATAAAAAAGGAGTAGAAAAAATCAGCACTAATTATCATCGAAGATAAAATGAGCGACCATACATTGCCTCTGTCATGTCGGACAATGCGTCGATTCTCATCAATCAAAAAGCTCGAATGGTTTAACGCAGTCGTAGAGATTTTCTTTACGACTTATACTCCTCCTTCCCTCACGCTCGATCCCCGGCGACGTGTGTGACCGAGGGAAAGGGTGTAAAAAGTATAGTAAGAGGGAGGATACTGGTTACGAATATACGAGAGTGGTGGGCTCCTTCGTATTCGCACGCCGTCGCGTGGCGCACGGCAAGTTAGCTGCAGCGGCAGGCGCTTGAAGTGGTGAGCAAAAAGATGGAAAAAACGTACATAGAGAAAGAGACCAAGATCTTAGCATTGGCGTCGTGTAATCCTGGAACGTATAACCTTCGAAACGTCGAGGCGGCCTCGTGCTGCAGACGAATGTGCAGCCGTGTCGGTTCTCCTGGTCATCCGGCGAACAACCGGCCGAGCCAAGGACGAACCCGCGGCGTCGTCAGCGACTTCGAAATTCGAAAAGTCTCTTCGTCATATAATTTTTACACATGTCGCAACCGCCATTATCTCATAATGCATAATTTTCATTTTAAACAAGTGGTTATATGGGCTTTTCCATACCATTTCGTATAATTTTGTATGTGTGACACAAAATTTATCAGAATTTTTGCTGATTTTTAAATTGTGACGTAAAATAAGTTCTTTTTTTTAAATAAATAATTATAAGCAAAATCTAATAAAAATCTGAGTGCTTTCTGGAGTTAGTTTAGTCATATAAAAAATCGCCGGCCCAACCCAAGATGTGAAGGCTTAGACCCAGGACGAAACGGTATGGAATGCCTTATATGCATGGGAAAGGCCGGGGCACCAACACTAAGAGTGACGATTTTGTCTTAATTTATCGTTCACGATATGCTGTTAGCTTTTTTTATTAATCATAATACAAATCATAATACAAATACTATTAATCATAATAGTAAACGAAAAGATGGAAAACAATTATTTTATTGTTGTATATCTAATGTGTAGTACAGAAATCGCATGTGTAGTTCAAAGATCAGCTTCATCGGCTGCAGTACATGCACAGTAGGACCAATACTGATAGGTGCTACACTGGTTCCAACCCTTGGTCGGGTCGGAGTATACATTGAGAGAAGGATCTAGTAAATATGACTATCGCTTGACAGATATTACCATAGATACATCGTAGTAGGGAACTAGGATGCCACCTATGGTAGGAAGTACCGGATTTATAAGAATTCTTCGTAGATATGGTAAAAATTCTTGGAAAATCACTCCGTGGCTGTTTATTAGTTGTTCTAACGTAGTTTCTCACCATGTTCCCTCTACTATTGTAAATAAACGATAGAAGCAACCACTTCAGCCGCAAGTGAGCTTCAGCAAAGGCGTACGTCGTGTGGTGACGATGTGCGTAACGAAGTTCACGTTGCTAATGGAACGACGCCACCAAGTTGTTGAAAACTGAAAGAATTTCAACTATGAAGGAATGCTATTAGAGGTTGGAGTTTATGTAGTGAAAATCGCTGTAAACGGAAACGTCTTACAGACCAGGTAACGTTCCATCCGGAACGAGATAGTATTGAGAAGCGCTCTAACAAAGTCCAATGACAATAGACTATATATAGATGCATTTGCAATGATAAAATAATGTAATACAATAATCGAGAGGATTTGGATTGGTAGGTGTTGGAGGCCGAGCTTCATTTCGGTAGCGTGGAGGGGGGAGGGGTTCGACTTTTTCTGCTAGTGAAAAGATTCCGTCATCGGTGAGACTGCTTCGTCAACCGGACTCCCGGATTAGCTCAGTTAGGACAAATTGACTATTAATACTGCGCTCCAGTATCACGAGCTCGTAATAATCCATTGATTTGCGGAGCATTATCGTCAACGGTAGAATGATCTTCCGCCAAATTTGTCCAGTCGGCAAAAGTCCGTCTACCATTGACTCGCGTACATGTATTGTGGGTATCTACCGAAGGTCGTCTACCGGGACGATTGTAGACGTAGGGTAGAGCGGGGCAAAATGGGGCAACGGAGCAAAACGGGGTTTTTGGGCAAAACGTCATTTTCCAATAATTTTTGGATGCCCGAATTCGCCCTATCGGATACATCAAGCTTTTCTGCCCAGTTTTGCCACCTTGTCCG
>JAPYZD010004668.1:0-13292 GCA_030522725.1 Ichneumoninae sp. B BG-2022a | reverse complement strand
AAAAAGGCATTGTTTTTTAAATTTTCCTCCCACCTGTTTAAAGTACAGATTTCGATCTCAAATTGAACCTCACAAAAGGCGGTACCAAGCAAAAAATCCCAAGAGGTGCCGCATTCAACGGTTAACCCAAACCATGCGGCACCTCTCAAACTTAATTGTCAGCGACCGCCTTTCGCTGGATTTTTTTTATCAATTAATATATATAGTTCTACAGGGTGGGAGCTTAACGTTTTGCCATTTTTGGTATTAAACACAAAAGACTACAAATAAAAAAAAAATAATAAAATGATGTATTTTGGGTTCACTACAAAAAATTACAAAAAGTTAATCTCCCACGTCGTAGAATTATATATTTCGATCTAAAAAAACTTTTCGCGAAAGGCGGTCCGTTAACAATTAAGTTTAAAAGGTGCCGCATTTTTTGGGTACAAACGTAGTATGCGGCACCTCTTAGAACTTTTTGCTAGAGACCACCTTTCAAGAGGTTCAATTTGAGATCAAAATCTAGACTTTAAAAACGTGGGAGCAAAATATTAAAAAATGTCCTTTTTGTGAAACACCCTAATATAGACGCCCCCCCCCCCCCTGGGAACTATTCGTTATAGTAGGAAATACCATCCTTCTTCTCAGCAAGCGATCGTAGAAAATCCCGACCAAAAAAATAATAAGCTGATTCAGCCGCACTCGTCATTACCGCCAGTCTAATCAAACAAGTCTCCGTCGTTCGTCGTATTTCAATCCGACGATTGTAATCTCGAGAGCAAAGTGTCCGAAGGAGAATCCTGCGTTTTCTCAAGGATCGACTTGTCGTTGTCCAAAGCAATGCAGTAGCACGACCCATCCTCTTCGCGAGTTTACGAGGTCTTAAACATCCAATTAAGCTACCTATAAAGCTTCGCCGATCGCCGAGTACTTACTAACCCTTCGTTGCAGCGAGCGAACGACGGGGCGTTACACTTTTATGTTCATGGACTCAAGGAAAGGAACGTCGAAGCTGTTGCCCGGAGCCCGACTTGTCTTGATCCCTGTCGTAGCTGCGACCGCTCTTTAATACACTCGCGGCCAAGATTCACTCCACAATGTTTCCCCATTGACGTCGCCGTATCGTGTCAATTTGTTAAATTCGGTACGAACTAAGTGTGCAATTGCGGAGAAAGAGATCGACGTTAGGCCAAGCGAGGTAATTGTTGGCCCTTCGACAAACGTTGAAACCCCAGCGAGAAGAACGACGACACAACCATGCCAAGATCCGAAGCGTCGGATGGCCAACTATTGTATCGCTCGCCCTCCGCCGCGATGAGCTAAACGAAGTGGATGTCGAGAATACGGTGGGGGAAGCGCGTGGAGTTTGAGTAGAAGTTAATCTTCTCGGTCCACTAGGAGCTCGGAAATCTACCAATTAGTTCGTACCCAGTGCATTGTCTTACTCCTCCGCTATTGTTGGTTCTACGATGTTCCGGCATGGAGACCACCTCCGGCCACGTTCTCTCAACCCTTCAAGGCTTCACACCATAGCCACTTCACCGGCACGTATTTCATTGCAGCTTACGCCAGACCGCTCTCCTTCGATCTCCCTCATTCTCGCTTTGCCAGGTACAGGTAGTTTCAGCGCAAAGCCGGAGGATCGTCTCACCGCCCTGCGAGACGTCGGCAAGGGCCAAGAGGCTCGTAACACTCCTAAACGCTGTGTACTCGGCGAATACCTGAGATGACGGAAATCCTATACCCTGTTGCTTCTGTTGACCCCCTCGAAACACCCAAAGACATGTTATGTGTTCTGTTTCATAGAGGTATAATCTAACAGGGCTCATAGTCATGTGATGAAGTATACCTGCGGACGCCTCGCGGGTTCCGCATCGTTACCCTCGATGTATGGCATGGGTGCCTGCATGGGGATGTTTTGTGTAAGCGATACATACCATACAGAGAGGCGCGTTCATGCGATTTGACGGATCATTTGAAAAGGATAAAGATCTTTTCTCTCGTCATCGTGTGTGCCGGCACGTGTCGAGGAGAAAAAGCGGGGTTGATGGGTCTATGTCGGGGCTATGAGAACGAGATTCACAACCCCTCGAGGCTCATAGATCCTGCCTTTTCGGGCGCACGCATGAGTACCGTCGTTTGTTTGGTGAAAAGAGTCTTGTTTACACGAAACTTTTCGGCTTCCCGGCGGGTTCCGACCGCGAAGATCAGACCCTCGCGGTGCACCTCCCCGTACGCATCCCAATTCCCATACCTGACACGCACGCGGCGGGTAATTTCGTGAATGAGAGAACGGTCGAAGCTGGCGGCGAATGGAGACAAAAAAGAGGTACACACAGCGCGGGACGAATAAAAAAATTGACGCAGCCAAGGATCGGAATTAAAAAAAAAGAACGGATAACCACCGTCGTCGCTGCTCCGGCGGTCTGCCGGATGAGCCGCGGCTTTTTTGTACTCGGGCTTCCGAGTCGCGTCGCGTTTCCCCTTTCTGCGACTCTTATTTTTCCGGGACTCGGGAGTACGGACGTACCTGTTAAGAGGCGGACTTTAACGGATATCATTGCCATGAAAAAGTACTCCCGTTTAAGCCGTACCTCTTCCCTCTCCATCCTCCCCTCCTTCAGACCCCCCTCAGTCTCTTTACCACGAAATTATTCATTATTATCCCGCGGTCCTTAAACTCCAAGAAACGGACTACCCTCTCGTCCTCGTCACTTTTATCCTCTTCGAGAGTCAGCGTAATTTTTACCTCCTCACTTGCTCGGTCGTTCACCTCTCATACTTTGTGACACTACTTCATCCTGGCTCCTCTCTTCATCTTCGCCTTTCCACAATCTACCACTTTTCCTTTGGATCTCTCTATCTCTGTCACGCCAATCTTCCGCCTCTAACCAGCCGCTTATGTTCCTCTTGGCTACCTCACTTCTCGTTCCTTTATTCCGCCGAAAGTTGGACGGATAAGGATAGAGGTGGCTTCCAGCTCGAATACTCGACGGGAACCTCCCCGACCAGTCGAGCTTGGCGAAAAAGTTGAACGGTTAAATATTCATGCGGGGAGGCGTGAGGGTTGCTGCCGCGGAGCCGGTAGGCAAAACCGCGTGAACCCTTCGAGCGAGCTATACGGATGCGGGCTCATAGCGGAGATGGGAATGAATGAAATGGGCAGGGGGAAGCAAAACAAAACTCACGGCGAAAGAGCGAGAATGAAGTCCGGTCGATGAAAATGAGATGGTTGAAATAAAAACAAAATAAAAACTACCAAACCGATTGGTCTCAACTCTCGAGCGCAAAAATGCCGGACGAACACACATTCCGACTTCCGCATGCGTCACTGCGACGTGTTTATTCCCCACAATCGTATCACTCCGTGACCGATACAAACGCAAAATTTGTTCCGAATAAACGTTTGCGCAAAAAAAAGAATGTTGCGCACAATAGGATATCCCGTCTCTCAGTTCGCCCGAACGTGTTGCATCGACCTCCGTGTGGTTGGTAACTCTCCCTGTGGCCAGACACAGAGGCAAACACGCTCGTCAGATATCGAGTGGGGCCCGCTTGGAAACGTTTTCTGACAAACATAGGGCGCCGAATAGCTCGTCCTAACCCGATTCACCTAGCGTGGAGGCAGGTGTTCCCATGTCGCAGGTGCATTGTTTCTGCACCACGTGCACCCGGTCCGCCGGGCGATCGGTGCGTCAACTATCCGAGAGAACACGGCTCTCGCGCAAAAACGACACGAGAAATAAAATCCATTCTTTTTTGTTTTTTTTTTTTAATTTTTTGTTCCGTGCCGGTCTCCGCCGCTGCGGCGGATCGAAGTTGTTCTTCGCGGTCGATTTTGCATGGAGCATGTGGCTCCGCCGATTCCGCATATGATGCCATTGCTCCGCTCGTCGGAGGGGGGGACGGCTGTAATGGCGCTCGGCATTTACAAAGGGTCGATGCGCCGGATGGCTGTTCGAACGACGAGACGATTCCACGGATACATGAATCTATAGGACCCGCGTATAGAACGCGACTGAGGACATAGACAGAGGAGTTCGTTTCCATCGGAACGGCGCAGGGATTCTGGGCGCGGTCTATACACGTGGAAATGGCTCTTGCCTGCAGGCGCGCACACGGGGAAAAGGCAACTCGCATGCCAGCCGGGGAGGGAGAAAGACATTGGTATTACAGTGACAAACAAAATATCGTGCCAGCGTAACGGGACACGGGGTGACGTAAACGAGAGAAAGAGGGACGAGGCAGGCAGTCAGGCGGAGAGGGTCGTCCCCGAACCAGGAAAACTCAACCGAGCGGTCGAGCAAACAATGACGTCGAAGCGGTATTGTTCTCCAAGTAATTGAATCCAGCAGTCTATGCGCCTCCCAGCCGCCGGTTTTATTCTCTCGTTCCTCTCCCGCTCTCTTATCCTCTTTACTTCCTCCTCCATTTCCTCGATTCTCTCTCCATCCCGGACACGGTTCCTCCACCACTCTCGGTGGGAATCTTTATGAAACGCGCGGGAGACCCTTCGGGTTTCTTCGACGAGCTTCTTTTTATTTTAACCTTCAAAGCTCGTCGGCGAGGAGAATTTTACGGGGATTCGTTCGCATGGTCGTGCGCTAAAAATTTAATGAAGAACAGACGAACACCGGCTGTAGAGGAAGATTGACGATTTTTTTTTTTTTTTTTTTCTTGCCACGATCACGGAAAACGAGCTTCCTCGAATTATTTTCAACGAAGATGCGGCTACTATGTATATATAGAGAGCGTAATTTCGCAGATGAGATAGTTACCAGACGGGACTCGGGAGTGCAGACCGGGTACGTTTTCCGCGAGAGGGTTTAGGAAGAGAACGTGCTCGGGCTCTGCCGGCCGGGACTCCGCACCGCTGCGGGGAGAGAGATGGGAGGAGAAAAGAAAACGAGGGAGAAAAGTTTTGCCGGGCCTTACCTAGCCACCCCCCGCCGGCCCTCCCTCCACCCACTCGTTCGCCGGAGGGTAACGGGGAGAGAAATGAGTGGCCCAAACGTAACTTGGAAACGAAGTGGATCGTCCGGGCAACGAAGTTTGGAAACAAAGAGTCGAGGAAGTGGAAGAAAGACAGGAACTTATGCTGCTCGCGCGCGCCCATCCCCGGCAGGTAACTTTGAGATTTTATTCGGTCCGAGGGAAGCTTTGTCACGCGGTTCTTCGTCCGGAGTTACGGCCGCGCGAGTATGGAAAATAAGAACAACAGAGGATAGAGAAAGGGGACCATTCTTGAAATAACGAATCCACACTGAGAGAAGGATCTAGTGAAAGTTACCGATCGTCCAAGAAAAATTAGCATAGAACATAGTAGGAGGGCGCCAGCGCGCCACCTATGGCAGAAAGTCTCAGATTATCCAAGAATTTTTACCATAATATTGTAACGACCGAGCGAATGAATAAAGCGTGTATTTAGTTTGGGGGCGGATATTATTAGTACAATCGCACCTAAATATCCCGAGCACGAACTGTCACATGTGTGTTCGGTGAGACGTCTCAGTCCAGACATGACGATCGATCTCATATCGATCGTCATATCAAATCTGTCCAAAATTCGTTAACCTGCACTGTCCCGACATTCGTCCATGTCCACAAGGAAAACCATGGCCGAAAACCTTGGTAAGTCAGCTACGATATTCGTTACAATATCTAAGAAAAATTCTTATAAATCCGGTATTTCCTACCATAGGTGGCGCCCTAGCGCCCTACTACTACGTGCTATGGTAATATCTCTCAAGCGACGTAGTATTTTTTACACTGAGAGAAGTGTCTAGTAAAGATTACCTATCATCTAAAAAAAATTGCCATAACACATAGCGGTAGGGCGTCAGGGCGCAACCTGTGGCAGAAAGTCTCAGATTATCCAAGAATTTTTACCATAATATCTAAGAACAATTCTTATAAATCGGGTACTTCCTACCATAGGTGGCGCCCTAGCGCTCTTCTACTATGTGCTATGGTGATATCGCTCAAGCGATATAATAATTTCTACTAGATCCTTCTCTCAGTGTACTAGATCCTTCTCAGTGCACCGATCGTCGACGAAAGGGCAAATGCATCCTCGCAGGGAAGGGTAAGGACTATCTCCTCCGTCGGCATTAATTTCCCGGCAGGGAACACGCGAGGAGCGCCCGTCCTCGATTGATCGTCATTGTAACCCGGTTACGTCACGCGGGGCCGTCAGAGGGCGCGCCTTTGTGTGCACCGATAATTAAACAGTTATGCATCGACGGGGAAAATCATGCGAGGGGGCCAGCGCTTGCGGGAGAGTGGTATCGAAGTAATATCGGCGGGTTGGGTCAGCGGCGTGAGAGTTCGCGTGCAGGAGCTCGGGTACGGCGTTTGCTCCGGCGAAACAGGGGCGCGCAAAGCATGCGAATGCAAACATGGCAGAATTTGACCTCGCGATGTACACCGAGAAAGTTTAACGCGGACGCGAGGGTTCTCCGCGCTCGCCAAGGGTGTGCGTAAACGCTCGGCGCATTACGCATTCTTTCGCCGGGGCGCGGAGCCGCGCGAGACAATGGCGGAAAGGAGGGAACCCCACCGGAAGGACAAGCGATGCGAAGGCAGGACCGAGACGAGGAGCTTTCGTTCGCTCGACTATCGAATTTCACTGTCCGGTCGTGCAGTCGAGCCGTCGCTGGGACCCAACGAACGGCACCGCTCGTCGCTGACCGTGAACCCTCGGTTACTCGGCACTTCGGTGAGCGGCTCGTTCGGCATTGGACGCATTACGGGCCAACTGTACGAGAACCTCGGGCGCCGAGTCGCTCGATCCGTGCCGGGTAGCAACAACGATCAGCGACGAAGGGGTCGTCGATCGCTTTACGAGAGTTTTATGCCGAAACTATATCGTCCGTGATAATGCTGGCACTGCAGGGCGGAGAGCCGGTTCCACCGAAGCACGTCCCTTTCGAGCCCTCTTCGCCCCCCCCCCCCCACCCACCCACCCACCCCGTGCAGTTACGTCACTTCACGCGCATGTACTATCGGGCTACTGCGTAAATTAACCGGACAAACTTTTCATCTTCCATATTTCGGTACTCAGTTTTGTACTCACCTAATTTTATCGCTAGGGACGTGCGCATGCGTATGTATGTGTGTAAGATCTCTTGTGAAACTCGTTAAGCTTACCTGTAACAAACAAAAAAGATGATATGGATTAGCTTGCGTTACAGGGACTCACGTATCGCGGCATTAATATGCATGCCGCGGAATAACGCCGTCGACGAGAAAGTTATTAATTGTCAACACTTGTAGGGCAGACAATTTGCAATCAATTTTGCATTATCAAAGTATCATACACGGTGTACGTATCACCGTCAGCCCGAGTCGAGGAGTTTCGGAGGGAAACCCTTTCGCGCTAATATCCCATCTCCAGCGAGCCCGGAAGATACCGGCGTAAGATCGTGGAGGGTGAGACGCGCTGCACGGTTATCAAAGGTTTGCAAGGGCAGCAGTAGCGGCGTTTCGCTACTCTCGGTTACCACACACACATGTATGGTGGAATACACGGCCATGTGGACACGCTGAATACACACGTGCGAGACAGTGTGTTCGTGCGCGTGTGTGCGCAGTGCGAGGCCCTGGCAAGTTTGCGTTAAAGGTCTTAAAGGTGTCTCGTGCTGCACGCGAAATTCTCAAGTTATGATTTAGTATCCGGAGGGCGTGCCGGGGTTGGAGTAGCGGCGAGGCTCTCGCAGTCGGGGATGCGAGACTCCGCCGTTTTGCGAGGAACACGTCTGCGAGAGGAACCGGCGAGAGAGGGTTAGATACGGAGAAAGATCGGGGAACCGAAGTGAGGACGAAAGAGAAAGAGGAATGGGAGGTACCGGAGAAATTGGAGAAAGCGCGAGAAGGCAGTGGATGGAGAGGGGGAGAGTACGTGGAGTAACGAGAAGGAGGGGTGGCACGAGGGGGCGAAGGAGTAGAAGGAGTAACTTCCTAACAAGGCGGTTAGTTGCGGCTTAGCGACGCTATGAACGCGAAATATTGCCGGGGCCAACGACGCGAGGAGGGGGATCCTGTTTTCGGTGCCGCATTATATATATTATCGCGTATAATACCTAAACGCAGGCGGGGGAGGGGGCGGAGAAAGTGAGGGACCGGCGTGCAGTTACCGATATTTCACCGATAAGCGACTGGCCGGCCGAGTCAACCGAGTCGGGCGAACGAGGAGTGAGAGGACACCCTGCCCAATTGCTATGGTAAACGCCGTATACTATATACGGGGGGATACGGGGGTCGGTCTGTGTGTACAGCGGGAGGCAGGAGAGGGCGCGCCCGTTCACTCGCACGGGGTTAAATTAGTCCCGAAGCTTTCTCCGGCCCTCTCGAAACTACCTCGGTGCCCGGTAATTCGAGAGGCCGAACTAGGAGCTCGCCGAACGGCCGAGCGACGCACACAGCCGCAACCCTTTGGCCAGCCACCTCACCCCATCGTTATAATACGTCCATACATTCATACGTCCGGCGTATATATACCTCCAGCGCCGGAGTGAGCGCCGCTCGCCGAGGACCGTTGTGTCTTTGCATTGTCGTCGATGAAGCCGCGTTTGTGAGAACTTTTCCACCGGCTCCGAAAAGGACACATTGAAAGGAATAAGAGGAGCGCAAGAAAGGCGGAAAAAAAAGATGAGAAAAAAAATATCCTCTTCCGACTCATTGTTCCCATTCAACTTGCAGCAGATCGAAGCTCCGTAGTGACGAGAGGGTTCGAGACGAAAATTCCCTAGACATCTCGTCCATTATTCCTGCGCGCATGATTCATATGTGGTATTTCTTCCCCCTCTGCGTTTTTGTTTGTTCGGTTTTTTTTTTTGTCAGTAGGCTATTCCGCACCGTTCGCCGAACTTTATCGACGGTATTAATTTCGCTTGTTCGAGGAAGGAATGAGGAAGAGAGCGGGATCGCGGGAGCAGGGGTCCATATAACGACAATATTTTATTGCTCGTGTGTTAGATAGGTACGGGCTATGACTATCGTGTACACCGCCGGTTGTATACCGCAGCCTGTAACCTCTCGCATGTATTCCTCGCTCGTAACTTGATTCCGGCACGCGTAATGCCTTCGATCGGGACTCTCGCTGTTCCCTCCATCCCTTTGTCTTTCCCTCTCTCGCTCTCTGGCAGTCGTTAAGTCGATAAAACAAGACGTATTTCGCACAATAAATTTTAAAACCGAGTGTAAACCGGGAGCGAAGAGAATCCGCGCGGGAGGGGGAGGGGGCGGTAGAGGGGGAGGTGGAGGGAGCAAGATCGTTGAGGTTCGCGGTCCTCCCGCGCCCAGCGGCGTTTGTCGTATTCGAGTGTAATTTCCCCCGAGGTATAGCAGTATACAGCGTTGCAGAGACGCCGCGCAGGGGGAGGGATGCTGCAAAATCCGCGAGGCCGCGAGTCAATGCGGAGTGGGAGAAAGCGAGATAGGAAAAGGTTCGATTGAATCGGGAACAACCTTCGCGTTCTTCTCGCCCGTGCGTCCAATTATTTCTGACGCTCTACACTATGCGCGCGATCGGCCCCGGCAATTAACGCTACGGGGCTTGTCTTCCTCACGGTTAACCCCGGGGGCATCGATCGTGGGCTCTTGCCGCCCCCTCTCGCTCCCTCTCGATCTCTCCGTCTCATCCGACCATGGTTCAGCGGGTTCACCGAGCTCGGGGCCCGAGCAACGATCAACCTCTCACGTCTGCTGCCACGGCTCTCCTTTGCTCTCCGCCGAGTCCATTGACTTCTTCCGTCGGGATCTTTCGATTCTTCGGTAAAACGCCCGAGAAAGATTGAAACGCTATTGAAATGAGATTGAAACGAGATGCGAGATAAGCGAGTTGTGTCGTCGGGTGAATTATCGTTGGAAGGGCAGCTGATGACGATTCGGTAGATATTGATCGTGTAAAATTTTGTGTACACGGTAAAAACGATTTGTACATTTGACAAACCTTTTTTGTTCGCAAAGGTCCACAACTGTTTTGTTGTTGATTTTACAAAAAAATATTCGTAAAATTGACAGACATTTTTGTACACTGGACGAGATTCTTTTGTAACATTAATAAGAAAGAAATTGTGGACATTTGTCGACAAGAAACATCGGTACCTTTTTTACTGTGTACCGTAGAGACACGCGATCGACGCGGCAGGAATCTACACCTCAGAAAAATAATTTATTTGACGGCCAACCGTTTACTTGGTTTAAGTAAAATATTTGTTTGATTTAAATAAATATTTATTTTAATGAAATAAATATTTTACTTAAACCAAATAAACGGTGGCCGTCAAATAATTTTCTTTTCTGGGTATATTTTATTCCTACGCGGGCCAATCGTAAAATTCTATAATCCGACTGTTATTAATTTAATATCGATTTACCATTTCGCTGATTATTCCGATCAACGCGACCGATGGATGAACGAAACAGAGTCGAATGTACCGGAAATATTGAAACAATTTGTCACTGCGAAGGTCAAAGGCAGAATAAGGAGAATTACTAATTCAGAGGAAGGGCGATCGACGCTGAGAAGTTTGCCAGTGGAAAACATCCCCGGCTTGTAGCGCTTTCTCGCTGGTGTGCAAGTACGATACCTATACCGAGAAACGGCATCAGCTCAGATTCGACTCGGCGTCGAATACAGATTTTTTTTGTTTTTTTTTTATTTACAAGAGTACGAGAGAGGTCGGGCACCCTTAGCCTCCCCGGCTTTCCCGGCGATACGGGCCCTACGCTGGATCGCGTCGCGCGAACCACCACCCAGCACAGACTGACTGGCTTATATTTTATTCATCCCCTATTGAATTCGGGCTCAATCTCGCGAGAGTGTCTCTCGACGGCGAGACCCGGGCCCTCTCCTTATCCTGGTCCTCCTTTTTCTTCCTGCCCCGACCTCTTTCCTCTGTCTCTATACCGTCGAGCAGACTTTCGTCCTCCCGTCGCCCATTCCTACTTCGCTCGCCCGCTGGTCACCCCCTTTTCTTGCCCCTCCCTCGGCGTTTTTTTTTTTTTTTTTTTTTTTTTTCCATCGCGTCTCGTTGGATCCACCCGGCCAGTTAACACTCGCAAATTAAAAGCAACGGATAGGTATACTAAAAACCTTGCCTTTGCATTACAAAAACAATATACTTTGCAATGCATATCTGATAACACACTGAGAAAAATAATTGTAATAAAAATGGGGCAACGGGGCAAAACGTCATTTTCCAATAATTTTTGGACCCTATCGGATACATCAGGCTTTTCTGCCCAGTTTTGCCACCTTGTCCGATCCAAAAATTATTGGAAAATTTAGTTTTGCCCAAAAACCCCGTTTTGCCGCGTTGCCCCATTTTGCCCCGCTTTCCCCTATATATAGTTTCCGATAGTATACATTCTATTGGTTGAAGTATAATTGTGCTTGCAACCATGATTTTTGGTCATAGTCGTAATTATAGAATGTGAACGTTCCCCCTGGGAACTATTTTCCATGGTAGAAAGTCAGTACTGTTGCTTTTACTATGTAATGTTTTCTCAGTGCATGTTAAAAAAAAATGTAACCCTTTTTTAAAAATATTAATCTTTTATTATCCGCGAAGAAGGAAAAGGGTGAGGGAGAGAGGGAGGAGCGAGATATTCTCGAGTACACCCTGTTCCTTCAATATAAGACGGGATAAGCCCTTCCGGATACTTCGAGAGTCGACTTCTTGAATATCTCATGGAGTCGGCATGCGTTTGCTCTCCCGCCCGCTCTACACCGACAGTGCTGCATCAAGGTGTCCAGGGTCGAGTCTCCCGTCGGGAGAGGGTTCCCCGGCCGACTGAAGACGGCGGGGCGAGGGTAGCGTTTCTCAATATTTAATAGAGTCTGGGTGGAAATGCTGCCTCGACACTTCTGAAATTGCGCGACTAGTCTCGGGAGAGAGTGAGACGGGAAGTTGGTGCGCCAAGAGTTGACGTCTAGTAGCAGACGCGGATAAGATGCCTTTCCGTGGGTTGGAGAGAAGCCGGTGCACGGACTGGCTGACTGCTGGCAGGCGGGAACGAATCACCGGGTCTTGTCTGACTCGAGTAACCGAGAAGGTGAGGAGAATTCGATGAGTTAAACAGACGTGTACGCAAACCGTCGGAGGAACTCGCGGCGCATTGGCACGATGCGCCGTTGGTAATTTCAATCTCTTCAGATCCGAACGACCGAACGAAATGCGCCTCGGTAACACGAGATCGCGAGGCCGGGAGGCAGATAAGGTAGATAAAGGAACGCCATGAGGTCCGCGAGCGGAGATGAGCACACGAACGAGAGGCGCGCGGGGAAGGAACGGTGGGCAGTGGCGTACTTCAAGGGGGATGAATTCCGAAAGAGATGTGCTTTTAATTACGTTAACGCCGCGGTGTCCGATTAAATGAACGCGGGAGAGAGCCGAACTAGAGCGGCGAACGCGTAGAGTGCACGGGGTAAATTTAATTATAGGACTCTGGGCCAGAGAACACGGGTACACAGTTTGGGGGTGGTGGGTTCCTCCGCTGGCTGGTCGGACGCCTAGCTCGGAAAAGCATCAAGGTCCTTCCTCGCGGAGGCAGCCTGGAGGTTGTCGAGGACCGGTGGCGCGATGCGAAGAAGGTGCGGAGGACAAGGGAAAATCCAACTATTTATATGACGGCAGTTTGTTTAGGTCGCTTAATAATGAGACAGAAAGGGGTCGTTGTAATTAAGGGAAGCGTGGATTCCGTGTACGATGGGTATAGGTACGCGGAGAGCCATATTTCTCAGTTCCTCCCTCGTACCGTGTTCCGCTCCTTCGCCATGCTACGTAACAGGGACTGCGTTCCCCGACGCGAATATTCGTATCGACATTAGCGAGTACTTACACCCCCCCTCAATTTGTCATTGAGGATGGTAATTAGCTGAACGACAATAATTCACAACGACACAGCCCTACCGAGGTACCTTCGAGATAAACCTTCCGATGCTGAGAAAAAAGGTCCCGAATTTTGGATCCCGGAGAATGGGGTCGGAGGATAAAACGAAAAAAAAGACGCACCGGCACTTGCACTATGTACAGCGTCGAGCAGACTTTCGTCCTCCCGTCGCCCATTCCTACTTCGCGCACCCGCTGGTCACCGGCAATGTATTTCACAATCTCAGCGTATTTTTTTTTTTTTTTTTGTCCGTCGCCTTTCGTTGGGTCCACCCGGCAAGTTACCACTCGCAAATTAAATGCTATGGATAGGTATAGGAGAGAGCGGGGCAAAATGGGGCAACGGGGCAAAACGGGGTTTTTGGGCAAAACTAAATTTTCCAATCATTTTTGGATCGGACAAGGTGGCAAAAC
>JAPYZD010004667.1:0-13011 GCA_030522725.1 Ichneumoninae sp. B BG-2022a | reverse complement strand
CGAGAGAGAGCTGTCGCTCCTGTGCTTCACCATAAACACAAGAACAGGCTGACCCCTCGTGAACGTCGACGGCACTAATGGCAAAAACAATCCGCTGACGGCTCACGTCCGTGAGACGGAAAACAATAACATCTTCGCTGTTGTTAGGCAAAAAAAAGAAAAAAAAAATTCGTTAAAAACATTACAATAAATAGATAAGAGTTCAAACAATTCAGTGAGGATGGATTCGAATACCAAAGAGTTGAACGTTTACGGCCTCGTCACGGAACTGTGCAAGCGTTTTATCGACAAAAACGCCCCCGAGGAACACCCTTACGTGCCCCGCAAGGACGACACCGGTGCTCTGAAAAAATTGCGATCGCGGGCTTTCGAGATATTGTTAAAAAAATCTCCGGACAAGATCGATCATGACGGTGAGATTCGTTTTCGACTTTCATAATCATTGAAACAATATCTTAGACGTTTTTAAACATCTGCAAACATGTTAAAAGAAAGTAAGTAAAAAAAAATGTTTTCCCCAGATCGCCAAGGCGCCGATCCCATAGTAGAGTTATTGAAACACGCTTTTGTGCTAAAAACAGCCCTCGGCCAATGTTCCGAAGCACAGGAACTAGAATGTTTGATGGACAATTTGTGCGAGAGCCAGGCAGACAAGGATCTTGGTGTATATTCTACTTTGCAGTTCCTGATTGGCCTCAAATCATATGAACGAACGGAGGAGAATACCCTGGTAATTTGGTACAGTTTCATTGATCGGTCGTGCACAGTTTGTATGGAATCAATTTTGTTCCCTCTTTGCTCAGAATATATTTCACTATGGAAGACACAATCCTGCGTTGCCTGAGCAACTCCAAAACCCCAAAGGAGTTCCCCGCTACCAAGTCTATCCCATGGAGTCTTTGGTGCTGCCTGAGAGATTTGAGAGGATGCTGGGAATGGGTCGCGACAATTTAATCCTTGGGAACAGTCGAGATCATCACAGCAATCTTTCGTTCAGAAGTCAATTTAGATCGGCGGCCTCTATTGGCATTGAGTCTCTGGGGTAAGTGTTCCTTACGTGGACGTTGATAAATTCTTAATATTATTATTATTATTTTTTTTATTTTTGCACTTTTCCTCCTGGTATAGGCATTGAACTGTACAAGATAAACTCTTAATATCTTTATAAATATTAATATAATAATGATAATGATATTAACTTGATGCCCGCTTGGACTAAAATAATGTAAATTGTTATACCACATTTTACGACTTAATGTCATTTGATTCATGATCCGAATTCTCAGGAGCGAGGATGTCGGTGGTTCGATGTTCTCCGTGCCGAGATACACCGTGAAGCTCGCGTCGACCCGGGAGTTCTCAATGTCGTCCTTCTTCGTGCCTAATATAACGGAGGACAGCCTGAAACGGATTAACGAATATTCCACGGGCCACATAGGATCGATTCCTCGCCCCGAACCGCCGTGGTTGTGCTTGAAATCAGCCCGCGAAGACGGCGAGAGCAATTCGGAAGTATCGGACGCCCAACTGACCATCATAGGTCTCAACGACAAAGACGGCAGCGTCGAGGAGCTGTCGTACGCTGAGTGGGACAACGTTCACGATATGGGTGAAATATCGGAGCATCGCACCTGGGAAGCGCTGGGACGCTTGAACGCACCTAAGGAGCGCCCGTTCATTACCGAACAGAACGAAGCTATGCTTCATCTCGAGAGAATAAGCCAGGCTGGATACCTGTTCTTACTCCCAAGAGACATTGTCGACAGGATCGATGTGATCGAGGAAATTTCAACGAAGGATTTGTTAGAATCTATTAAATTGCTGCTGGTCGGCGTAGAGTCGAAAAATTTTACTTGGGATGAGAAGGTAAGATTCGCGCCGCATACAATCTTACATATATTTTGGAAAGTTCTTAGTTTCCTTGTATACGTCATTTTTGGTTCAGAAAACAAATTTGTCGACCGGAAGTGACGTTATACTGGGAATATGTCGATGATAGATAGATAGATAGAAGCGTTTATTTCGTGTTCTGAGGCCGCAGCCCCCTACGAACACAACATAATAAAAAACAAGAAAATAACAGAATAATAATACAGAAGCAAAATAATAGATTAAAAATAACAGAAAAATAATAGAATACAATAATGATGCAAATGCAAAAATAAAATGCCAATAATAGAAAACAATAATAGAGAAAAAATAACAGAAAATAATAATAATAGAATACCAGAAAAATCTGCTAGTATTAATATAACAATACAATAACTGCAAAAATGAGGATGCAAAAAATGAATTTCTGATCGTTTACAGTCATGTTCCTTCACTCTGAGAAACAACGTGATGATACCAGGTCTGAGCGTGGAGGCAACGAGTAGCGCCTGTTCCGAGGTCATGCACTGGGGAGCTTGCTACAGATCGTTGTCACTCCTGATAAAATCCGACCCCTGGACGGACAAGAGGCAGCACGAAGGTTTGATATTCAAAGCGATGTGCAACAGCATCAAGGAGCTCTTCATTTTCTATCAAGCCGCCGTGCTCCGAATATCCGTCGCGAACGACGAGTCACCGGCGTTACTGAAGCTACTACACCATATAAGACCAATCGGAGAGCTGATGTCCGAGGTGGCGAGACTTTGTCGATGCGATTTCGATAATCGAGCGGCACTCGACGACGGTTTGGGTCTCCTGTCGCACATCTACGAGCAAGTAACTCGCGTAACGAAACCCCGATCTTCTATAGGGGACCTGATCTTCTACTCGATTCTAAAAGCGTGCTGCGAAGTTTATTTCCGAATGCTGCAGCGATGGCTCTTCGAGGGAAACTGCGACGACGCTTACGGTGAATTCATGATCAGACAGAGACCCCAATTTTTGCACGAGAAGAGTCATCGATTTTGGACGAAGGGTTACGCTCTGAACAACAATTCGGTGCCTGGATTTCTGAGTCACCTGACGGATTCCATAATCGAGTGTGGAAAGACCGTGAGACTGCTGAAAATTTGCGACCCGAAGAATCCCCTGTGCACGATGTTCGCAACTTCCCATCCGGCAGTACGTGTTTGTCTGAGCGTTGGAATGGTGCATGAGCAGGAGGTAATATGCCGCGAGTTCCTCGACAAGGGCGAAGAATTGTTGGGCAAAAACGTGTCGTTCTCGTTCGCCTTTGAGGAGCAAAGGATCGTCGAGAAGAATCGGGCCAACCTCGTGATCGCGGCCCAGCACGACACGCTCGAGCGAATAAAGCGCGAACACGAGGAAGCCAAGCTCAAATCGGCCCGAAACAAGCGCGAGCTGCTGGCACAGCTCAAGGATCAGGCCGGTGAAGTGGCGTCGCGAAAGGAGCGTGAGCGGGAAGCCGAATTGCTCAAGGACAAGCAGTACCTCGAGGATATGAATGCCGCCGAGGAGATTGCGAAAAATGTGGAACTCGCGGAGAAGAAAAATGTCCTCGATTATTATAACGAACTCGCGGCCGAGGCGGAGAGGCGTCGCGTGCGCGCCGATTGGCGAGTCAAGCGAATGAAATTGTTTCAGCAGCGCGCCGATTCGATAATCGGAGCGAAGACGGAACTCTGGGGCATCGAGGAGAGCGACGCGGCTCTCGAGGCTGGAAACAGTATTAAAAAATCTGCGGATGAGGAAGACAAGAAGGTAGAGGAGATCGCGGATGAGGGCGACGTTCCCGAGCCAATTGAACCGAGCGACTCGGAGCCCGACAAGCCAATCAGGGTCGAGGACAAGAATCAAAATCCCACGGAGAGCGATGAATCTCCCGAGGCAAAGAAAGCCGAAGCTCCGGATCCCGCGACACCTCCCGCCGCAGTGGAGATCGAAGAAAAAACCAAACTCTTCCCGAAGAAGTCACCTCGTCCATGCGTCCTGGAGATAAACAGTACGAGAACGGCGACTTGTAACGTTTTCCCGAACTTGAACGATTATTGCCAAACTCTCGACAACAGCAACCTCGATAATTCGTCGTGGCTGCCGGAAAACGCGAAATCCAACACGGACGAGAACAAGATCGCGGCTCAGAGAAACAAGCTTAAAATGTGGCAGGAAGAGTACGGCATGACGCCGAACAACAACGAATTGAACATAATTGTGATGGACGCCGAGGGCAACAAGAATACGATATGCATCGACACGTCGACCGTCGATCCGGACAATTTGCGTGCGACGACGGAAATCGTTACGGACAGAAACATAAACAGAGGTCCACCGGACCAGATCGAGGCCTGGAGGTGCGAGGTGTCGGGCGAGAGGATCCTCGAGCGTGGCTCGAATCTCACCGACGCTCAGAAAAATCGAAATAGAAATATGACTCACTATACCGAGGTCTTCGACGGGTTCGTCGTGCCGGGCAAGATCCGCGACGACACTCCTCTGACCGAGGCCCAGAGGAACATGCGGAGAAACACGACCCACACGTATCGGGACAACCCACCGGAGAGAGAACCACCGGGCAAAGTGAATTTCGTCGAGTACACGGAACTGCAGAAAAATCGAGCGAGGGTAATGGGTCACGACAACAGAAATTACCAGGATTACGCATTCGAGGAAATCGGCACCAATTGTTTGGATCCGTTGACGCCGATGAGCCAACCGGCCGTCGACGATGGGATGACGCCGATGTCCTGCACGACGGACACCTTTCCCACGTCCATCAGCAGTAGCTTCACCCACGAGGATCTGCTGAAGAGCGGCATGAGGAGCACGACCACCCCGGGCGATCTAGCTTCGGAGGATCCACTGGAGTCGAGGCCGACGAGCAACGGCTTTGACTTTCCCCGTGGTAGTCAAGCGTATCCAAATTTCATCGGTCGCGAGGCAGCCGCGACCCCGAGCTTCGAGTCGTCCCTCACCATAGCCGACGTCGAAATGATCGACAACACTTCGCTGCAAGTCTACCTCGAAAAATCCGTGGCCATACCGCTGCGCGTCCAGAGCCGACTGGCCAACGCAGCGATTGTCAAGCATCTTCTCTACGAGCTCAACATACTGTCTCATTTTCACAGCCTGAGAAGATTCTTCTTCCTTCTCGACGGCGAGTTCACGAGGAGCTTAACGAGCTCGCTGTACAAGAGACTCTACGAGATCTCCGCGCCCATCGAGCTCTTCAGATCGGCCACTCTGACGAATCTCCTGAAGAACGCTCTCGGCAGCTCGCTCAGCAGTACAAACGACAATTCGGCACTCTTGAGCCTCTCAGCTATGAACATTCCCTCGCAGCTGCAGCTCTCAAATCCCGAGTTTCTCAACTGTCTGTGCCTGAACTACAAAATCACGTGGCCTCTGAACATAATATTCGACGAGAGAGTGATGGAGCAATACAGCAAAGTCTTCAAATTTTTGGTCATGGTCGGGCGTGTACTGTACGTTCTTCAGGAAGATTTTCACATACTCAAAGTCGAACGGAAAGCCGCTACATCCGATCAGTATCACAAGCTTCAACTTTATCGTCACTCGATGATGCAGTTCATCACCGCCTTTCACAACTATCTGACCTGCAGCGTTCTCCACGCGAGCTGGGCCGAGTTCGAGAAGGATCTCCAGAACGCGACGACCCTCGATCAAATTTATCTCACTCACGTTGCTTACATCAAAAAGACATTGTCGCGCTGCATGCTCACGGCTCGCGGCGAGAAGATGAGAACCTTTCTCTGCAACATATTCAAGGTGATACTGAAGTTTCACAATGGTGTGAGATCGCAAAATTGGTCGACGACCGACGGCGGTTACACTCACACGAATTTCGAGCGGCTCGAACAGATGTACAGAACTTTCTGCGAGGCGAGAACTTATCTGGCTCACGTGGCCAACAAACTGGCGAGCAGCGGATATCAGCCGCATCTCACGCACTTTCTCAACGCACTCAACATCAATCCGCTGTACGATTTGAC
Source organism: Ichneumoninae sp. B BG-2022a (assembly GCA_030522725.1). Taxonomy (NCBI): domain Eukaryota; kingdom Metazoa; phylum Arthropoda; class Insecta; order Hymenoptera; family Ichneumonidae; species Ichneumoninae sp. B BG-2022a. The sequence continues at coordinate 7,111 of JAPYZD010004667.1, read as the reverse complement.
GCACATGCACAGCGGGAAGAAATCTTAGACGTACTTTTTGTAATGATGTAAAAACAAAACTAAAGGAATTTGTTGAACGCTTATGTAGATTTAAGATTTCGCCTGGCTACGACCACGCCGTGTTTTTTCTCTCAAAGAGACAAAAATAACTGTTGAACCCCGAATTGTAATTACTAGTGAAACTTGTCGAAGAGTTCGTTGAGTCGCCGCTCTCGTTAAATTATGTACTTTTCATTGATAAATCTATTATTTTCATGCTTCACAGTGTACAGTATATACAGTATGCTGTTTTTTTTGTTTACCTTAATAATTCGTAAGTTAAATACGTAAGAAAGCGCGTTGAAAAACAATCTTTTTTTAGTCCAACGTGACATAAGTTAAGGTATCACATTGAGATGTATGTCGTACTGTTGGTCGAATCCGATGTAACAGTCCGACATGAGGTAGAACGTTACTTTCGTTCGTCCTGAAAAGAAAAACACATTTTATTCGAGTCTCAGTTCGAGGCGAAGACTACGAGGCAAGTTTTAGCCTACCTGTGAACGAAGGCGCTGTGAACTCCAACTGATTGAGCCTGGGCTGATTGTTGATGCCCGGGGATCTCTTCAGTGCCCACAACTCTCTCTGAGCTATGTCTCCCAAAACGAGGAACCAACCTTCGTCCTTTCCTCTCAGGAAAAGTGGACTGTGAGCTCGAAGATTGCTCGATCGATTCTTTCTCTTCAGAGTTATCTCCAAGGTGTAGTTTACATTCGCGTGGACGTCTATGCATTCGTCGATGGATTGCCGATTGCGATGATGCAAGTTCGACGCAATCTCGATAAACTTTGTTTCGTTGTCGCTCCACGAGCCGTGCAGCCTCAGCTCGATGCACATCACCGGCATCGCTTTTATTACCTGATGAATCTGCAAAAAGAGCACGGTTCTGTTAGCTAAAAACATACTAGTTTAAAATTTTTTAAACATTTGCAAAAACGTGACAAATACGGTACATTGATGAGCAATTAAATCTACCTCGTGAATTTCGTTCTCGCTCAGTTCTTTGCCCAACGAGGTGGCAAGAGCCTTGTAATTATTGTTTACACTCGCGCACAGCGCTGGCAGACACTTTGGCAGAGCTGAGAAGAGACGAAGATGTTCTCTTTCGATGTTCGGCAGTGTTACGATAGCGGACTCGTCGATCCATCGAGCCTGGATGATCATTTGCAGCAGCTGCATCAGTCTCAGAGTACTCGCGAGCCAGCCGCGTTCGGCGACGATGTCGATCATTGATTGGAGTATCCTTATAGCCTGATCAAGGACGGATTTCAAGTCGGTTATGTAATCGGAGTTGGGCAGTGTCAGTCGTGAGAAGTGAGCCTGAAGAAGCAGGAAAGCTTTCGTGCTCGGTGAATCGTAGCTCAGACGATCGACCGGATAACGGCACCGTTTCGACAACTCTTCGTTCAGTATATCCTCGTTGTGTCGAACGGGTAACTCGTCGTACTCGTGAGCGTCGCACATGATCTTAAGGTACTGTGGTATCGTCATGCTTTCTCTCAATTCGGCCTCGAACATGCCGACCGTTATATAAGAGAGATAGTAGAACGAAGCTATTCGTCCCATCGAAAGTGGATAGATTGCATGCTGCTCCTGTGAAGTAAAAGAAAAAAAATATAATAAAGATTAAATAAAACTATCGGCAACGAGTGGATTCGATGAACCTGAAAATATCTGCATGACATCAAATTTCATCAAGTCTTTGTCAATGGGCTGCTTTAAGGAGAAGAAAAAATTGTTCACTTGTAGAATTTTATTCTCCATGTGAACTTCCCGTAACGAAATTTGTGCGATGCAAAAAAAAAAAAACACTGCCGGTTTAAGTTCATGAAATTGAGTGTCGTGCAGATTTCCTCGCAGTAATTGGATTCGTCGGTCAAACATCAATACGTTACCTCATCTATCTCGATGCAATTCGAATCGACGAGAACCTTGAGCGTCTTCTCGACGAGCTCCGACAGATATTCATTTATGTGCTCGGGTTCGAGAATCTCGAGATCGTAGTAACACGGATTCTTCATCAATCTTCTGAAGAAATAAGTCCAGGTCATGTAGTCGAGAAACTCTTGTTTAGACTTTATCGTACCGGCGACGATTTCGGCGTTCGCGTGATCGGGCAGTACTTGAAGCAGGCTCGATTCCACGGGGAATGGCTCGTAGAGGAATTTTTTGTAAAAATTCTTCTTCACATCGTGAACGAGAACAACGGCTACACCGGAGTCGTCGAACTGGGGCCTTCCCGCCCGTCCCATCATCTGGAGAACGTCGGTTATCGGCATGTCGACGTAGCGCTTAGTTTTACCATCGTAATACTCCGTTCCTTTGATGACCACCAGGTGAGCCGGGAAATTTACACCCCAGGCGAGAGTCGCCGTTGTTATGAGAACCTAAAGTAAAAAAGGTTATTAAAACCACTTTCTTAATTTTTCAAATATTCTGCGATGAACTCACTTGTATTTTATTGTTCACGAACAATTCCTCGACAGTGCGACGATCTCTGTCCTGCAGACCGGCGTGATGAAGCCCGATGCCGAAGGCCAGTGTGAGCTTCAGATTTGTGTCTTTTATGTCTCCAATGAGATTTTCCATCTCGTCCTCTCGCATGTGAAGCCACTGTTTGGGACTGTCCTCGGCGGCGAGATAAGCTATCAAGTCGAGAGCCGTGAGTCTGGTCTGTCTTCTCGAGGCAACGAAAACGAGCGAAGGACTCTCGGGCGCGTGTTGCCTTATAGCTTGAAAAGTCGGTCGATTCATCGTTGCCATTCGAGGACAATAATGCTTTCCGGGAAAGCCGCTGATGTGAACTTCCAGAGGCACGGGCCGCACCGAAGGTCGAAAATTGTACAGTCCCATTTGTTTTATACCCAGCCAATTGGCGAGATCCACGGCGTTGGCCAGAGCCGTCGACAGCCCGACTATTCTCAGTGTCTTCTTCGTGTGCGACGCTATGAAGTTCGTTCGCGAGACTATTACTTCGAGTACCGGACCTCTGTCCTCGCCCAAGAGATGGATCTCGTCGATTATTATCAGAGCTACCTTCTGCACGTAGCTACGAGTCTGCCAGCTTCTGCTGATCCCGTCCCATTTTTCCGGAGTCGTCACGATGACGCTCGCTCGTCCGACTTGTTTCATGTCTGGCGCTACGTCTCCGGTGAGCTCGACGACGCTCTTGCCCAACTGCTCCTCCAACCGAACTTTCCAATCGGATATGCGTTCTCTAACGAGAGCCTTTAACGGCGCTATGTAGACGACTTTTTGATCGGGATATTGCTTGAAAACGCGAAACATCGCGATCTCTGCGGCGATCGTCTTTCCCGAGCCCGTCGGCGCACCCAGCAAAACATTGCAATCGGTGTGATACAGACAATGAAATATCTGCGTTTGTATGGGATTGAAGTGGGTGAATTTGTAGAGTTTCTGCAAATTTGCATCTTGCAGGGCAGTCACGGGTAACGGTTGAAGCTCTAACAGATCCGTGTGAGGCGGATGAAGCTCAGGAAGCACGAGATTGTGGAATGTCAACGGTAGAATCGATTCGCAACCGAGCCAGCGGTTGCTCGTCGCTTTTACCAAGTATTGTGACGGCAGAGGCTCGGTCAGCGGTATGGTCATGACGAGCTCATGTGGACTGTTGCTGAGAGCCTATGAAAATAAATGATAAAATAACTCTTTGTGTCTGCCTCAATTAATGGACGGAGAACATTTTTGTTTCGTACCATTTTCTTCGTGACGAGAAAGTATTCGTGATGATAGATAAAATTGTTGTCCGGATCTTCGATCCATATCCAAAAAGCCTCGGAAGTTTTGCCGTGAACGTGATCGTTCCACCTGAACTGAGGATAGACGTTCAAACGGATTCGCAGTACGGTTCGCGTTATGGGCTGGAGGTTCGATTCCATATCCAACGCGGGAAATTCGTCGCAGCACTTCTTTATGAGCGCGGCTGTCTTTTGATTCCGCAAAAAATCTCCGATCTCCCGGACGTCCATCTCACGGAGTCTCTCGATCGTTAAATTTCGATTCTCTATTTTCTCGATTATATCTTGACCGAGACAACGAAATTGTCGTAGCGGACTCATGTGATCCCACTGCTGAAGCTCCAGCATTTTTGCCATTCCGAGCAAACGTCCGGCCATTATTGCGTTGTTCTTTCGTAGCATTACTTCGAATATCGCTCTGCATATTCTCACCGCGTTCTGTCAACCAATTGAAAAAAAAGGTGTTTGAATATATGCATAAGCTCGAACAAGAATCGCTTAAATGAGTGATGAATAAAATGATCGTTTACCTGCGTTATGTAGGCTTGATCGGATATCAGGGAGAACGAGCTAACGCGTCCTTGGGACAGATACGTTTGTATCAGAATATTCACTTTCCCATGAATATTCTCAGGGCCTCCTTGCGGTATCACCTCGCAATAGTCCGCCGAGAGATTGTCCAGCTCGTTCATCTCGTCGTCACGTACCTTGAGCTGCTCGAATTCTTGCGAACGCGAAATCATTCCAAGTATATCGGCCTCCGTCATTATCGGCTTAGTCAGATCGTTGAACGTTTCAACTGTGTCGTATTTGAGGTAATAGTGACTGGCGGTACGTCCCAAATCTGAAAGGATATCCCATTTTTTATTATATTTAAATACTGGCACATTATCGTAGCTTGGGCGCTTCGCTATGGATTTAAAAACCGGAAATTTAAATTTCCGGTAGGGAAAATTTTTGTTATCCACACGACGACGGGCCATAGAAAAAACTTTTCACAATATGTATGAGATCTCTTTGATATAAGATTAGTCAAAGAAATATCGATAACATTTTTTTCCGTAAGCCCAAGCTGATTATTTAATATGTAGGTGTTACCTGTGGAACTGAGATCCCCGGTTCTGACATTATAGCGTATCATTTTTGCCTTGTCCAACGCTTTAGCCGCAGTGTCGATGAGCTCTTTTCGCTTACGATCCAAGTTCGGATCTTCAATGACAGTCTGATACGGTATTCCGTAAGCCAGGTGATTGAGTTTCATTCTAACGAAGAGATAAGTGTAACTCAGCCACTCAACGGCCTCCTCGACATTCGATATCGTCCCGAGAGCGATTTCGGCGTTCAAGTTATCAGCGAGGTAAGTTATGAAGCTGCTCTCGATCGGGAACTGATTGGTCAGCAGGGAGAGATAATGATTCAGCTTGTTGTGTGCAGTTATTATAACTGCGTGACCGGAAGTGTCGTACTGAGGTCTTCCGGCACGGCCGAAAATTTGCAGAACGTCGAGAATTCCAAGATCTATGAAGGATCCGTGTTTCGAGTCGTAAATCTCTGTTCCCTGTTGACACAAGAAAATTCAATTTTCAGTTTCTGATTACGAAAAAAAAAAATTAATCGCGTAATTAATTTTGTACAAGAAAACTCACTCGAATAACGACGGCGTGTGCGGGTAAATTGACTCCCCATGCGAGCGTCGAGGTGCAGACCAGAACTTTGACGAGACCTTGAGAAAAATATTTCTCAACCAAATTTCTGTCGGTTCGCAACATTCCAGCATGATGCACGGAAAAACCGTACTCGAACAATTGTGCAAGATACTTGTTGCGTGAATTCGATAAAGCTTTCAGGGCCAATCCCTTGGCGGCGCCATCGGACTTGAAGAGTTTTAGGGTATCGTTGGATCCAGCTATGTCTTTAAGGGCATTCGCCGTTCTCATCGTAGCATTTCGCGCGTGCACGAAAACCATAACTTGATGACCCTTGCGAACCATGTCGACAACTTGATTGTAACACACGAGATCCATGTCGTGTATCTGCTGGTTCGGTTTTATGGATTTAACGCCGATGAAGGTTTGACTCAGCGGCACAGGCCTGAAGCGACTGTCGAAGTAGAAGAGACCCTTGTAGGGATTTACTCGTAGAAATCTCGCTACGTCGACGTAATTCGGCAGAGTAGCGGAGAGACCGACGATTCTTATCATGCTCTGCGAGGACTCCACTTGTCTGAGGGTTCGTGCAACGAGAGCCTCGACTACGGGTCCTCGGTCGCCGTGCAGCAAGTGAACTTCGTCGATGATCAGCAATTTAACGATCGCCGCTAGAGCAATGTCGCTCGAACCCTTCCTCGTTACGACGTCCCATTTCTCCGGGGTCGTGACTATCATCTGCGTAGCGAGAATCTCTTTCTTCGTAAGCTGCATATCGCCCGTTAACTCGCGAACTATGACGCCGAGGCAGGCGAGCTTTTTGTTGAAATTCGTCGTCATCTCAGCAGCCAATGCTTTCATCGGTGCTATGTAGACTATCTTGAAATTATCTTTATTGAGAACGCCGTTGTCGATGTGAAGCTTCAATTGATGAACGACCGCGAGGAGAGCCACGTTCGTTTTACCGGCTCCTGTTGGCGCGCAGATCAACAGATTCTCGTTGCTGTGGTAAGCCGCGTCGAATACGATGCTCTGAATTCTGTTCAGAGCTTTCACCCCGTTGAAGGCCATTTGTCCGATCTGAAACGATAACATTTTTTAAGGAGGTTGGAGCGAGTGGTGTTCATTTTGCCTAAATTCGAGAAATTCGGGCAGGAATTGCAAACACTTCCCAATGTTATAACAATCTGAAAAAATTCATACTTATTATAGGCACTGAAAACATTCATTTTGCATAATAATAATTTCAAAATGTTATTAACAAATTATTGAAAAAAAAATTGTTCATCAAAATATGTGGTAACACAACTTTTTTTTTTTTATAAAAATGATTCGTTCATTTTTCGGAATACGTATGAATTTTTTCAGATTTTGATCTTTATTTTGATTTTTCTTGTATTTACGTGGAAAAATGTGCAAAAGTCAAAATAAAGATGAAAATCTGAAAAAATTCATACGTATTCCGAAAAGTGAACTAATCATTTTCATTAAAAAAAAAGTTGAGTTACCACATATTTTGATGAACAATTTTTTTTCAACAATTTGTTAATAACATTTTGAAATTATTGGTATGTAAAATTAGTCTTTTCAATGCCTATAATAAGTATGAATTTTTTCAGATTTTTATAACATTGGGAAGTGTTTGCAATTCTTGCCCGAATTTCTCGA
>JAPYZD010004666.1:0-17760 GCA_030522725.1 Ichneumoninae sp. B BG-2022a | reverse complement strand
AATTTTTTCAGATTTTTTTCTCATCGAAAAGTGTTTGTAATCTTTGTCTTTTTTCTCTCGAACTTAGGCGGCGTCAGTCATTGTGCTAGTACTACCTTACTACCTTACTACCTTAATACTCCGGGCATCCGCGACATCGCTCTATATCTCCGGGCTCGCTCGGTTACGAGTGTCTCTGCTTTACGTAACTCTGTACGTGGAGCACGATCGAGCTGTACGAGACTATTCGCCAACTTTTTATCGACATCTTTCCATAGAGACGGATTTGACGTAAAAACGAGTCTAGCGTAGAGCACTTCCATCGGACGATGCTCGCGCGGTGGGAGCGACACGCACTACTGCTCGAGAGGGGACGAGAACCTCCGCCAGGGACGATCCCGGCTATCTCGAGAGTCTCCAGGAGGAAAAACTCGGAGACCGGTCGGGAGTCGATGGAATCGATCGATATGCATCGACAGGAGAACCACGAGTAATCTCGTCAGCGGAGTCATACGCCGGGACCCGAGTCCTCTACGCCTACATTCCAATCGCCACGTCGGCGCAGAGCTGGCCCAGGCCGCGCTGGCGGAGACCACTGTGCTTCGAGATGCGATTCGAAGAGGCAGCGACGAAAAAAAATATTCAATGAAATGTCCGAGGCTCAGTTTTCATCTCGTGTAAAGTTCCGTTCCCAAACGCATTGGAGACTTTTTCACTGTCTGTGCAATTATTTTGTTATTGCTATTTATGTTTCTTTTTTTTTTTGGGCTTCTCATTGTTTTTATTTTTTTTATATTGTCATTATATTATTTTATCTGGAATTGTATTAGAAATTTGTGAAGAATTTTTTTTGCTGTTGCATTGATGGCGACAAGGCTGCGAATGCTCCTCGGCAGGAGCAGAAAACATTCTATTCAATGATAAATAAAATTACACTATTGTTCAGATTTGATTTGAGAACGCAGCTCTGACAAATAAAATTTTTAATGCCCGACGCTCAGTTTTCATCTTGTATAAGGTTCCATTCCCAAACATATCGGAGGTTTTTCACCATTCTGAAAAATTATTTAATTATAGCCGTCTCCAAAATTATTATTATTATTATTATTATTTTGCAATCTCATTATTTTCGTCTAAAATTGTGTTACAAATTTGTGAAGGATTTTTTTTACTATTGCATTGATAGTGTCTTGGCAGGGGCAGAAAGCAGCCCGCCCGATAAAAAAATCATACACCGCTGTATTCAGATGCGGTTTGAGGAGCCGGTTCTGAAAAACAAAAAAAAATAATGTCTGACGCTCATTTTTTCATCTCATATACAGTTCCATTCCCAAACGCATCGGAGGCTTTTTCCTAGTTCGTGAAATTATTTTATTATTATTGCAACCTCGTCATTTTCATCGGGAAGTGTGTTAGAAATTTGTGAAGGATTTTTTTTTTGCTATTGCGTTGATGGCGACAAGGCTGCGAATGATCCTTGGCAGAACGGAAAACATTCCGCTCAATAAAAAAACTCGTACAGTGCTCCAATCTCTCCTACACTCTCGTATACAAGCGACAGGACCGCATCGATGTAAGGCAGAAAAAACATTTGAAAGATAAATAATAGCTTAATTATGCCGATTGTACCGTAGTTTCGATATAGCGCCGCGTTCCTCCTCTCGCCGCGGAGTTAATGAATGATCGATGATGTTCATAGAGACGAAACGATCTCTGGCGGTCGATCAACCGACATTTCGATCAGGAATATCGATGGTTTTTGCTTGACCGTTCGTGATCTCAGTCACGATCGGGTATGTGGGACGCAGGGGCTGGGGTTTCACACTTGTCGAATAATTTATCTAGAATTCGATGTACCAACAATCGCCGATCTCTCACGCTCGTTCGTCTCATTTAACGTTGCAGATAAACTATCGAGCAGATTCTACCTGGCATCCGGAGAGTTGGACTTTACAATAGATCCGATTACCGGAGTTTTGCGGACACGTGTAACGATCGACCGGGAACTCGGCGATAGCTACATCTTGAGCGTGGCGATAAGCAATGGAATCTCCGTTGGCTACTGTCAGGTTGGTATTTTTTTTTGACTTCCCAACATCACTGAGAAAAAATATAGTTATTTGTACTATACGGCATAAATGCCTGAGGGAACGTATGTACTTATAGTTGCTGCTGAAAGGTATTTGATTGGTTAAACTATAATTATATTTGCTATTATGATTTGTGGTTATTGTACAACTATAAAATATAGAAGTGCCCTCAGGGCATTATATATTTCATAGTAAAAAGTGACTATGGTCGTTCTAACTACACTGTTAAAGAAAATTGTAAAATTTGATGTGCCGGACGGAAGTTTTTATGCAAAAACTGGCGCATTCAATTTAATGTACAATTGTCATGAAAACGAATGGACTTTTAGTGTGAAATTAAAGGAAAATTATTCGAATTCGAGTATTTGTATAGTAAAATTAAAGTAAATTATTAAAAGTAACGTATTTTCAAAGTTTTTAATATACGGTACGCCAATTTCTCATCACAATTGTAGAGAAATTTCATGTACCAGATTATGCATAAAAACTTCCAGTATCAGTACATTAAATTTCTGTTAATTACAGTTCAATTATTGGCGATGGAAACATCTGTTTTTATCAAAGCCAATCCGTACATCCCACGGAGTCATTTTTTTTAGTAAATTTAATGTACTGATCTTCAAGGTTTTATGCAAAAACTGGCAAATTAAATTGAATATCCAATTGCAATGACAAATTAATATACTTTTTCATCGAAATTAAACTAAATTATAAAAAACAAAGTATTCCCAATGTTTTTAATACACTCAACGTTAATTTTTTCGTCCCAATTGTACATGAAATTTAATACACCACTTATCGCCTAAAAACTTCCAGTCCACTGCATTAAATTTCACACGAATTTTTTATGCACAGTTCGCTCTTAACGTCCATCACCCTCGTCGCGAAAAAACTTAAGTGCATCGAATATTTCAATTTTTTTCATGAACCTTTGTTGTTCGCAGGTCGAGGTGAAGATCGAGGACGTGAACGACAACGCGCCGTCCTTTCCGAACAGCAGCGTTCGGATATCGGTGCCGGAGTCACATCCGTTGAACTCGCCGCTTTACGTCGCTCACGCGACCGATCCGGACTCGAGCCCGAGCACGCCGATCCGTTACGTGCTCGCCCAGAACAGCAACGATCTCTTCGATATCGACGCGCGTCTCGGCGAGCTGTATCTCGCTCGCAGATTGGATTACGAGACGCAGCAGAGGCACAGCCTGCTGATAAGCGCCCTCGACGGTGGCGGGCTCTCGGCGAATCTGAGTATCCGCGTCGAGGTGCAGGACGTGAACGACAACCCCCCGGTGTTCGAGAGGAACGAATATAACGTCGACGTTACCGAGGGCGCCAAGCTCGATGCGCAGGTGAGGAAAAATCTTCATTACACGCCCGTCAGCGGAGGATTTGTTTATCGAGTGGCTCTTCCCTCGTTGCACCCGCCTCGCATCCTCTCCGTAACGCGTGTCGCTGCAACCATCGCCGAGACCGAACGCGAAAGTGAGAAGACCAAAAAAAAAAAAAAAACATTCCCCATTGGTTGAATTCCCGCGCGGAAAGGAACCGGCGACCGATGAGCAAGACCCGAGCACGAGTTAACAACCTCTCCTCTTTCTCGTCGTCCTTCACTCCCGATGCCTCTTCCCATCTGTCTTTGTCGCGGTCATCTTCTCCGATGCGTAATTTTATCCGGGACAACCAGGAAGCCAGCGCGCTCTTTCTCCCCCTCTCGCCGTTGAACCCTGCGGAGTTGCCCGACTGCGAGAGATTCGCACCTATCGGTTCTCGAACGCTTGCGCCGCACATGTACGCTATCTTTATTCCTTTCGCGCGTTTACTCCTCCTCGTTGAGACGGATTGAAAAAAAAAACGGAAAGAAGCGAAGACGGAAAGCGTTGCTATCCGATCGCGCACCATACTTCGATTCCGTTACCGGCAACCGCCGTTCGCAATACCGTTCATTCGGTCGGCAGAGCTTTCACCGTCCCGTCTCCACCGCCTTCCATATTCCCTCGATCTACTTCGGGGTGTTCGACGATATCGGGCCGAAAGATGCTTTTTTTTTTTTCGGTAAAAAAAAGATTGTGGAAAATATTCCACGCGATTGATTGGTCGTAACGGTGTTCTGATCATCTTGCCTTCCCCCCTTGAATAATAGAAGCTTAGAACATCTTGCTCGTAATGTGTTCGTTCAGGGAACTTTTTATAGTATACGAAAAAAAAAAGCCATGCCGTTGAGCCATTCGAATCTCCATCTCATCGTACGTGTTCCGTGCTGCGATCACGTTGCCTCCTCCCCTTAAATAATATAAGTTTGCCGTGTTGCTCGTAAAGTGTTCGTTCAGGGAACTTTACAGAATTAAAAAAAAGCAATGCCGATGAGCCATTCGAATCTCCATAGCATCGTATGTGTGCCGTGTTCCATTCATATTGGCTCGCCCCTCCCTCCATTAAATAATACAAGTTCAGATCATTTAGCTCGTAAAGTGCTCATTCAGAGAACTTTACAGTATCTGGGAAAAAAATTAAAAATAGCAATGTCGATGAACTACTCGAATCTCCATCGCATCATATGTGTTCCGTATTCCGATCATATTGCCTTCCCCCTTAGATAATACAAGTGTAGACCATCTTCCTCGTAAAAGCTTCGTTCGGAGAACTTTACAGTATTTGAAAAAAAAAAAAATTACAATGCTAATGAGCCATTCGAATCTCCATCGCGTCGTATGTGTTCCGTGTTCCGATCATGTTGCCTTCCCGCTTAAATAATACAAGCTTAGACCATCTTCCTCATAAAACCTTCGTTCGGGGAGCTTTACAGTATTTGAAAAAAAAAATAGCAATGCTGATGAGCCATTCGAATCTCCTTCGCATCGCGTGTGATGCGTGTGCTGATCATGTTGCCTTCTCTCCTTAAATAATACAAGTTTAGACCATCTTGCTCATAAAGTCTTCGTTCAGGGAACTTTACAGTATTTGAAAAAAAAATAGCAATGTGGAAGAACCATTTGAATCTCCATCGCATCGTATTGCCGGGGTGAGCCGTAGTAGTATACGAGAAAGCTCGGTGGGCTGGAATGGATTTCTGTTTGGGTATCTCTGATGCCCTGCAGTGTGTCACTCCATTAATACGGACTGACGGCCGGCCAAACGGCCTGTGGAGAGCCTCGTTCAGCCCCCCTGCCCTCGCCCCGGCGCAGTTTTTTACTCTCTCCATTCCACGAGCGTGGCGGAGGCCAGCGAGAATGTTTGGAATTGTTTGAAAACCTCTCGCACGCCCCAGTGGTAATGATCCTTCTGACGTCAAAGGAGCGAGCATGCATGCTGCCGCACGCTGCACGCACACGTACACAGAGACACGTGGGACGCCGGAGACCTTCTATTTTTTTAATCTTCATCTTCGTTATGTATTCTCCCCGTCGGGGGCATTGTTCTACTAGACCCAAAGCATATAACGTGCACGCGCCCTCCGGAGGACCGGTTTTGTACCCAACTCGCTTACTCGTTCGTGGAATCTCCCCCTTAAAAAATTTTAATATACTAAAAATTTATTTAAAATACTTAATATACTTAATATACTTAATATACTTAATATACTTAATATACTTAATATACTTAATATACGTAATATACTTAATATACTTAATATACTTAATATACTTAATATACTTAATATACTTAATATACTTAATATACTTAATATACTTAATATAGGGGAAGCCGGGGCAAAACGGGGATATGGGGCAAATTGGGAACATGTACCCCGTTTTGCCCAGATGGTTTTTTAAATATCCTTTCAAAACCAGTTCCAATACAATTTTAGTGTGAAAAACAATGGATCTATGCTTTCGGTATCATTGTACCAGGTTTTATTGTTTAGCGTCCCCGTTTTACCCCGGTTTCCCCTACTTTATATACTTTATATACTTAAAATAATTAATATACTTAACATACTTAATATACTTAATATACGTAATATACTTAAAATTTTTATATAAATTGAATAATTCTTAACAATTATCTTACAATTTTCGTTTTGAAAATTTGTTGCAGATTCTTCAGGTGACGGCACTCGATCTGGACACCGGTAACAACGCTCGACTGAGCTACCGTCTGCAGGGCTCGATGGCCTTTCGCATAAGTCCGAACACCGGCTGGATATACCTCGCTGAGGCTCTCGACCGAGAGACCGTCGATCGTTACGCTCTCACAGTTCTCGCGACCGACAACGGATCACCGGCGGCGACGGCCTCGGCGTCGGTCCTCGTGACGGTGCTCGACGACAATGACAACACGCCCCGATTCGACAAGGAATTCTACACGTTCGAGCTGCTGGAGAATCTGTCGTCCGGAACTGTTATCGGCAGCGTCAGCGCGACCGATCCGGATCTCGGAAGAAATTCGCTTCTCCGATACTCTATAGTTCAGGCGAACAGTAGCTTCGCCGTCGATCCTGACACAGGTTAGCCGAGGACGTTATAACGTAACAGAATTCGCAAGAGACTTTAACGCCGCGGCGATGAGGGGAGGAGCGAGAGGGAGTAATGCGAGTTGAAGATCGGGAAAGGAAGCTTGCATGTTTCGAGGGAGAGAAGATCTCTTCATGGGATAATCGAAGGTGGTACAAGTACACGAGAGCGTTTAAGCGATGCGAGAGAGAGCTCGCGAGCGCGCGCGGAAGTAATCTCCGGACGATTCGTCGCACGCGGATGAGCCCGGGCAATAATCCGATAGCCATTATATTCTGCTGAGTGGCTCGCTCGCGCGCTCTCTTTCCCTCGCCCTCTCTCCCTCGCTCTTAGGTTTCTTCCTGATTGTCTCGCACTATCCTCCATCGCGAAAGAGAAGCCGGGCAACCCGGGGGTTTAACGACGCGACCGGAATTCGTTTTGAGGCTTTCATATAATACACGAATGTACACTACTTTAACGCGTCGTTGCCGATCTTGTGTGATGCATAGGTGCTCGCATGCAACTGTAATTGCACGCGATGGCGCTTCGGGATTTATCTAAATAATTCCATACCGGAGATTATTATTTAGATATTACTGTGCTGCATGAGGTACGGAAAAATTTACAACACCCGTTGAACGTTTTACCGTCCGAATGGTGACCGCTGGTTCGAAAATATTATTTATATTTTTTACGCGCTATGCATAAATGCTCGTGCAACTGTAATTGCACACGATGGCGCTTTGGAATTTATCCGAAGAATGCCGCCGATTATTATGTAGATATCACTCCACGGCATGAGGCACGGATACATTTACAACAGTCGTTGAACAGTCGTTGAAGATTTTACTATCCGAACAGTAATTTATTTATTTATTCTATTCACGAGACAAGCTCTTTTTAACCAGATACTTTCATAAAAGTATGCGCACACGCGCACAATGTGGCCATATAGCAATAGAAGCGATGCAAAGAAGAGAACTAAGATAGAATCGTTACAGTAATTTACGATACAAGTGCGGTAAAGCCAATTTTATACGCACGCTGTGATGCGAGCCACGAGTACGAAAAGCGTGCGTAAAGTAAAATCGGCCCGATGTGCGCATGCACTGGGAATTTATGGCACACTTGGCTGTAAAGCACGAAAAATAGCACTTTTCATGGATGAGTTACAAAAATATATATATTTTTTCTTTATTCGTTAATGATCGGAGAACGAATTTTTCCTTTTCGTTCTTTTCCTGTATACCCTTTTCGGGTTTTTACGAGATTGATTAATGTACACAGTGCGGTTATTGCTGCAGTCTCGAATGCAAAATCAGTGACTTACGAAATATGCGACCTGGAACTCCTAAAATCTGATCGATGCTCGTAAGCTCGTTGGCTAATCTATTAATACGTCTATTTTGAGATTACTCGAGGGATGCCCTTACGGTATTGTGTCGTCAAATTTCTTGCTTGCAATCTTGCTTGCAATTTTCAAGCTCCGTCCGGACTTTTTTGAGCCAATCCTGCTCCATCTCAGTACGATTCACAACGACAAGGACGGAGCCTTGTCCAAGCCTCAGGTACGACCTGTTCTTCATAATGTTATTGACGTCAGCCCGAGAGCCAATTGTGAATAGTAAAAACTGGTTTGAAAATATTATTAATATAAAAGTTTCTAAAATTGTACAATCGTTTTTTGCTCGGTGCACGGAGTGTGCGTGCACGCGACTCCCCCTCCCGATAGAGACGATGGCCGATGTTATTTTAAACGTAAAATCTCCCTTTCACTGCCCGCATCGCTCGCATCCGGCCGTTATTGTTGTACGAGCTTAGAAAACCCGAGACGGCGAGCCGACCGCGATCTTGCATTCCATAGCGTTGCTTCCGATCCCCGCGCTCCGATGTACCCCGTGTACAACTTTTGTGTGTACACGCAGCCCTAGGTAGGCGAATAAAGGATCGTGAAGCGTGCCCGGAATTCTCCATTCACCACTACAATCGTCATTATCAACATCGACGCTCGCCAACAGCACGCGTCCGATTGTAACATACATTTTCAATCTTTCATCTCTATATTCCTCGGGTGTACCGGTATATACTGTAAAGAAAGAACCTCGTACGATTACATTAATATTATCCTCTTGAGCATTTGCTACGAGCCGTGACTGCCTGGGGGCCCGCAGCTATCTTCGAAATTTTCATTTCGTACAAGAAGGCCGCTGAAGTATCAATGAGATTGGTAATACCCAGCGGGAATACCCCAAGGATGCTTGCCGAATTGGTTTTACTTCACTCGGTGCGAAAATTGCAGTTTTACGCATCGCGTGTATAAAATCCCCATTTTAACACCTTGTGGAATAAAATTTTGTACTACGTGCGAAAACCTTTTTCTTAGCTCGTGCGAAAAACTTTTTATTAACTCGTGCGAAAAAATGTTCCTTAACTAGTGCGAAAAACTTTTTCTTAGCTCGTGCGAAAAACTTTTTTTTAATTTGTGCGAAAAACTTTTTCTTAGCTCGTGCGAAAAACTTTTTTTTTATTTGTGCGAAAATCTTTTTCTTAGCTCGTGCGAAAAACTTTTTTTTAACTCGTGCGAAAATCTTTTTCTTAACTGGTCTGTTTGCACACTCGCCTTCGGCTCGAGCTGCAAACTCACACTGGTCAGAAAAAGTTTTATCGTACTATCGCGTGTATAAAATCCCCATTTTAACACCCTGTGAAGTACAATTTTGTACTATGTGCGAAAACCTTTTTCTTAACTCATGTGAACACTTTTTCCTTATTTCGTACGAAAAACTTTTTATTAACTCGTGCGAAAACTTTTTATTAACTCGTGCGAAAACTTTTTATTAACTCGTGAGAAAAGCTTTTCCTTAACTCGTGCGAAAAAATGTTCCTTAACTAGTGCGAAAAACATTTTCTTAGCTCGTGCGAAAAACTTTTTTTTAACTTGTGCGAAAATCTTTTTCTTAACTTGTCTGTTTACACACTCGCCTTCGGCTCGAGCTGCAAACTCACACCCGTCAGAAAAAGTTTTATCGCACTAGTGTCGTAAATTACTATAATTTTTTCCTTGGAAGAATTAAAACTAAGAGAAGGCAAAAAACCAAAAGGAACAATCCCTTGGAAAAGCTGACCCGTCTCGTTTCTGCACGATGCATCGCGATGAATGTCGTAAGGAAAGAAGCTCCTCCGATTACATTAATATTATCCTCTTGCACATGTGCTACGAGCCGTGACGGCGCGTCTGCCCGCAGGTACCTTCGAAATTTTCATTTCGCCCAAGAGACCCCTAAAGTATCAATGAGATTGTTACCCCGCGCGAATGCCCCAAGGATGCTCGGCGAATTTTATTTATTTTTTCTCGAGAGAAGTAAAACTAAGCGAATGCAAAAAAAAATTAATAAAAATAAAAGAAACTATCCTTTGAAAGAGACGACCCGTCTCGTTTCTCTTCGCACGATGCGCCGCGACGAATGTCGTTTTCTTCGTTTTTTCCTTATTTTCACCCCGACCTTAAAGCGAATATGTGCGCCTTTCACTCGCCAGGACATTCCCAAATATTAGGAGAGAAGAGACGGAGAAGCGGGAGCGAGCGTGAGTGCGTGTATAGGTATTCCGCACGAAGACTACACGAGAAGTGCATTAGCACGCGCCCTACTATACTTTTTATTGTCCCGCATGGTCCTCGGATCACAGGATCGTCGGGACGGCGAGAGAGTCTCGCTCGGAGTGTACGAGCTTTGCATTTTTGCGAGGTAGAAGCACGCGCGCGGCAACGTTCTCTCATAGACAGTCTTCTACACCGCCCGAAGGACGCGCCATCGAAACGATCGGCAGATTATTATTTTTTTTTCTCGCATTTCTTAGCCCATTGATTTAACGTTATTTTATTTTTTATTTTCTTTCTTATTTCCACAAGGTGAAATAACAACACGCGAGCCGCTGGACCGTGAGACGAGGAGCGTTCACGAGCTGGTGCTGGAGGCGCGGGACCAGGGAACACCGTCGAGGGCCGCGAGGGTTCCTCTGAAAGTTACGGTCCTCGACGTCAACGACAATTCGCCGCAGATCGTCGATCCTCAGGGTGACGTCGTCAGCGTGAGAGAGGAACAACCCTCGGGCACGGAAGTCGCCAGAGTCAGGGCGCTCGATACCGATCTTGGCGAAAACGCTTCCGTTACGTACAGCATTCTAAAAGGTGAGGCGACATTCTTTGCACTGTGTTGTTCGCCGGCAATTCGAAATAGACAAGCTCCACGAAACGGACGTAGGTGAAGCAACGTTTGTGATTCGGGCTGCCTGTCTATCTGGAATTCCTAATTTTTAATTAATTCCTAATTTTTAATTAATTCCTAATTTTTAATTAATTCCTAATTTTTAATTAATTCCTAATTTTTAATTAATTCCTAATTTCGAATTAATTCCTAATTTTGAATTAATTCCTAATTTCGAATTAATTCCTAATTTTTAATTAATTCCCAATTTTGAATTAATTCCTAATTTTGAATTAATTTCTAATTTTGAATTAATTCCTGATTTTCAATTAATTCCTAATTTGGAATTTATTCCTAATTTCGAATTTATTCGTAATGTCGAATTTATTCCTAATTTTGAATTAAGTCCGAAGTTTAAATTAATTCCTAATTTTTTTATTGGGACTCAATTTTTAATCAACTGCTATTGTTTTTCCCGCAGATCGAGATTCGGATGGTTACAACGTGTTCACGATCGACCCGGTAACCGGCATGATAAAGACGAAATCCGTGCTGGATCACGAGGAGCGCAACGTCTACAGAGTGTCGGTGAAGGCCAGTGACGCGGGTCGTCCACCTCGGCACAGCGTCCGTACCCTTCGCGTCGAGGTGCTGGCCCTCGCCGACAATCGTCCGACCTTCTCCAGCAGCAGTCTAACATTTAACGTGAGTTTTCCCCAACCGCGTACCATAGAATTTCCCCGAACAACCACAATCAGTATTTCCACATTAACGTTCTCATTTGTGCTCTTCAGGTTCGAGAGGACGCGAGTATCGGCGAGCCGGTGGGTTCCGTCTCGGGAGCGGGCACAGCGGGTCGCGTCGCCTTCACGCTGAACTCTCTCACGCCTCTCACGCAGTTCGCAGCCTTCGACGTCGACCGCGGTTCCGGTCAATTGGTGGTCGCTCACTCGCTCGATCGCGAGAACGTCAGCGAGTATCATCTGGACATCCGGGCTCTGGACACAACGTCGATCGGCAATCCTCAGAGCATCGCCGTATCGGTGAAGATAATAATCGAGGACGCGAACGACAATCCACCGTCGTGGCCTCAGGATCCAATAACGATCCGCGTTTCCGAGGGTGCGATGATCGGTTCGACTATTTACAACCTGACGGCGAGCGATCGCGACAGCGGTCTGAACGGAGACCTGACGTACGATCTGGTGTCGGAGTTTCCGACGAGCGGAAGTTTCGCCGTCGATTCGCTGACCGGTGCGCTGACGATCGCGCGACCTCTCGACAGGGAGGAGCGCAGCGATTACACACTTATTCTTCGAGCCTCCGATTGCGCGCCGATCACCGACAGGCTCGCCGCCACCGTCACCGCGAGAATAGTCGTCCTCGATCAGAACGACAACGATCCTGTATTCGTCGCACCCGAAACTACAACACTTCCCGCCAGTGCCGATCTTAAGTCTGGTATGTAAAAAAATCGTCTACCACAGTTATTTGTATGGCTAGGGCGTAGAAAGGGAGTTCTTGACGAGTGTGAAAAATGCGGCCTTGACACAAGTCAGGATTCCTTTTTCTACGCCCGTGCCATTAACAGAATTTTTTCCTAACAAATTCACGAAAATCACGCTTTTCGTTATTGGGAAGTGCGCGCAGAAAGTCACTTTCCCGCACTAGTGCGAGAAAAATATAATTTTGCGCTTGTCCGCATGCGCAGTATTTTTCTCGCTCGCGATGCGCAAGAATGCCAGGAACGGAAAGCGGGATTTTACGTGCATGAGTTAGTAAAATAGATGTCCTATCGGTAGTGAATTTGTCTTAAAAACACGTCACTCTACGTTTCAGGAGCCGTAATCGTGAGAGTCGTCGCTGTTGACAAGGACGCCGGTGACAACGGCCGCGTTTCCTACGTGATAACGGCCGGAAACGAGCAGGGGAGATTCTCGGTGGGCTACGATTCCGGTATAGTGACTCTCGTGAAGCCGATCGTAAGAGACGCCGAGATCGAGATAACCGCGAACGATCACGGCACACCGGCGCGGCGAGCCACCCTTAATCTGACTCTGATAATGGCCTCGGGACAAACGAGCGGATCTCCGCGTCTTCTAGTCCCATCGCCGATTGCCAGGGTATCGGAAGATTTAGCAGTCGGAAGTACCGTTCTCGATGTTGCCGGTCCGGCGATCGCTAGTGAGCAAGGTTCGTACAAAGCGATAAATAATCGTGCATAAATTGCTCGGTGAAATTCTTGACTCGGACATGGGGCGATGGACGCAGCGACGATTCCTTAGAGGTATCCTCGCCGCACGGGTATTATATACAGTGTGTATACAGAACGGTCGTGTGTCTCTCACTCATTCTTTCTCTCCCCTGGGAGGGAGAGCGGCTACCGGTTGAAAAGCAGGTACTACCGCTGCTCCTATAGAAAAGAACAAGTAGGAGAAGGCGCTCGGCGAGTAGAGGGATTGCGAACAATGGCCGCGTATATCATCGAGCCGGCAGGAGCCTTTGCCGGGCGCGCACTACGCATAGGCAAATCACCACTCTACCCCGAAGTTCGATCCGCGTGTGTGCGCGCATCTCGACGTTCACTCACACACTCCTGCATCCTGTGTTTACCAGACCTTCCCCTTTCTTTTACGCGGTTTGTCTAAGCCCGATAAAAAAAAATAAGAAAAATCCTCGACAGGCTAAACGACGTTCCTTGGAATTTGAGAATCGAATGCATTAAATGCGTCGACGAGGACGACTATAGGACGTGTATAAAAGCCCGAAGCAGTACCGAGAAGCAAGGGGACCTTCGGCGCCTTCTGCTGTAACCCTCGAGAGTCAAAGAGTTCTTAACGAATAATCTTATTTATGATTTCAGCAAACGTGAGCTTCCACATCCCCGGTGGTTCCGCGTCCGATAAGTTTGGGGTCTCGAACAGCGGCGTCGTGTTCTTACGCAAGTCCCTGGACAGAGAGAAGGTTCCGGAGTACCACGTTCCCGTGTTGGCAAAATCCAACAAGATACTCGACCTGACGACCCTCCAAGTCATCGTCGTCGACGAGAACGACAATACGCCGGAATTCAGGCCGGGATCTTGCTACACTCTGGCGGTTCCCGAGAACGAGGTTTCGTCGGTTATTCACACCGTCGCGGCGATAGATCGCGACGAGGGCAACAATGGAGAATTGATATACAGCATCGTCGGTGAGTCTTCGACAACAGTGTAAAAAATACGAAAAAAACATGAATTCAAGTCTTGACATCGTCAACCTTTTTCTTTATTTTCAGGCGGTAACATAGGAGGAAACTTCAAACTGGATCCTACGAGCGGTGTCTTGTCTGCCTCGAGTCTCGATCGGGAAACCGTACCGAAATACGTGCTGACCGTGTCGGCGAAGGACAAGGGTCGTCCGAGCTTGGAAGCTCGGTGCAACATAACCGTTATAGTGTTGGACGT
This sequence comes from Ichneumoninae sp. B BG-2022a, assembly GCA_030522725.1. Taxonomy (NCBI): domain Eukaryota; kingdom Metazoa; phylum Arthropoda; class Insecta; order Hymenoptera; family Ichneumonidae; species Ichneumoninae sp. B BG-2022a. The sequence goes on along the minus strand of JAPYZD010004666.1, from coordinate 3,610 downwards.
GAACGACAATCCGCCGTCGTTCGCGATCGGCGAATACGGCAATTCTCGTCAGCACGAATCGTCGTTCGGTCAGTACAGATCGTCGATGCATCCGCCGAACCATCTGCCGGGAAAATATCTGGCCACGGTGTCCGAGGACGTGCCGGCCGATTCCTCGATAATAACAGTCAGGGCGTCGGATCCCGACCAAGGAGCGAACGGAAAAATAACATATTCCGTAGCCGAGGAAACGTCTTGGCTCTTCAGAGTTGACAATCTCACGGGAGTCGTCACCACTGCCGGGTGAGTCGAGGACGAGTTTCTTCTCTCCGCGCCAGCGCGACGATGATGATGCATAACCGCGCGCTCCTCGCGCACTCTAGCTCGCCGTTCCCTCTTTCCGCTGAAAGTCAGAGCTGCGGCTAATTTCATCCGGGCGTTAATTGCCACGACCTTTATTGCTCCTCCGATTAGGATCAGGGAGGAATATTATCGTGGCCGCGGTACGTAGCGGGGGGATATGATGAGGTCGTAAAATAGAGAGAAGGATGAAAGGAGGTGCGGGACGAGGGAGAACTGCGAGGGCGATTGTGAGGCGAGAGTGCAGGGGGAGTCGTAAAATTATAAAAACCCCCCCTCCGCGTTCGCGATATCTCTCTCCCGCGTTCTCTCTCGCCCGTCGAGAGAGTCTCCGGCTCCGACGCTCTCCTCGCTCGATTAGACGATCTCGCATGCATTACACGTAGCCTCTATACAGAGTCTCAAAGGTATTTTCATTCCGTTGATTCCGCACGCAATAAATGCGCGAGAAAGAGGGATGGAGTAAAATGAAGAAAAGGAAGATACGAGTATAAAGTTGGTGAACGTGGCATGGTGCACGTACGAGGAGAGTCCGTTGACCGAGAAAAGATCCACCTACCGTGCATTGGCTTCCGGCCAAGGTCGACACAATGTTGCGCGTTATCGGGGACGATCGTAATTAATTAGACAAACCGTGTCGTTTTTGGTGCCGTCCGAATGAACATTAGACAATTTCTGAAATAAGTGTAACTCTAAAGATCCGGCGTGGATAGCCTCTTCGTGATGACTCTACGAGATTCAGAGACGACGACTCGTCGACGCGGGCTCCCTCGAAGATACGCATTCCTACGGCTATTTTAATTAACGTCGGCGTTACTTTACGCGGGTCGGGAGAATTTGCAACTCTCCGAAATAAAGTTAACTATTATCCAAGCGAGAGTCCGACTACCGAACGAAATTATGCAAATATCATGGTGACGATGCCTCTTTAAATTACCGATCGTGGCCGTCGTAGGAAAAAAAAAATTAAAAAAATAAAAACCGTATAAAGCCGAACGCGGGGACCCTGCCGTACAACTTTGTCGTATCCCCGCGCGGGCGTGTAAGAGAACGCGTGCCACCGGGTCCCAGGAGGCGGGAACAGCTTTTGCGGTGTAGACCAGACAGCCGTGTGTCATTTCACCGGGACAACACGTGCTGGCATTTCAATGCATTATTTCAGCCGGCAAAAAGCCTGATATGCAAAATAAGCGGACGGCGGTAAGGGACGCGTTTCTTAGGCCACCGCGAGCGCACCGAAGTAGTCTCTGCGTCTCGTTGTTTCATCTTCCCTTTGCATACCATCTAATGCCGCGGTGGTCACAAAGCATTAACTGGATCTCGCACTCCGTAATACAAAGACACTGGGCTATATCGTACTGCACAACAAACGGGGTTGTCCATTCAAATAAATCATATCCTACTCGCTAGATAGTAACGAGTATCTTTCTCTGACGCATTTGCGGGACAAATATTTCAATATAATAATAGTAACCTCGCGTCCCGGTCGTACCGTTTTTAATGCCGATAAGAACGAGAATCATCTGCGTACTAATAAAATTCAAGTCGATTGGATACTCACACCGATACTCACAGAACTCCCGGATATTTACAGATACTCACACGGATACTTATAGATCCTTACAGATACTTACACATACTTACACGTACTTACACATACACATACTTACACATTCTTACACATTCTTACACATACTTACACATACTGACACATTCTTACACATACTTACACATACTTACACATGCTTACACATGGTTACACATGGTTACACATACTTACACATGCTTACACATGCTTACACATACTTGCACATACTTACACATAGGGGGAAGCGCGCGAGCTAACATAATCGCTAGTAATAGTAATAATAATGGATGTGTATATTGCAATTGCAGGCTGCTGGATCGCGAGCGTCAGAGCACTTACAGCTTTCTCGTACTAGCTACCGACGGCGGTAGTTACGACGCGAAAAGAACATCGATCCCCGTGGAGATCACCCTGACGGATGTCAACGACAACGCGCCGGTATTCGAGGAGTACCCCTTCAAAGCGCAAGTGCCGATTGACATTCAGCCGGGACAGAATATAGTCCAAGTGAAAGCGAGAGACGCCGACATAGGAGCGAACGGCGAAGTAGTTTACACGTTTTTGCGAGAGGAGGAAAAGCCGAAGTTTCGCATTCATCCGAACACCGGTGTCGTCACTGCTACCTCGTCGCTGGCGCAGGATTACGGCAAGATTTATCATCTCGAGGTTCTCTCGCGGGACAAGGGAAATCCGCCGAGGAGCTCGAAGGGCCTCGTCGAAGTGAGGATCGGCGATCCGGAGAATTCCATTCCCGTTCTTAGATTTCAGAACGAAACGTACCAAGTCGTCGTTCAGGAGAACTCGGCCGCTGGCACCGAAGTCGTGCGCGTCACTGCGGTTCGGTCCGACGGTCGTCGCCATCACATATCGTATTCCATCGGATCGGGAAACGAGTACTCGACCTTCGTCATCGACGAGGACACCGGCCTCGTGAGGGTGAACGATCCGAAGAGGCTCGACGCCGAGTTATGGACCGATTTGGGGATTCAGGAGGATCGCTCGATGCAAATCGGCGGTGTCGAGTCTTGGGAGAGATCGCTCGACGGTCAGCAACCGAGGGAGGCACCGCGAGAGAGTTCCAGGCACGTTTTGACTCTCGTGGCGAGAACCGCCGGGCCCGAACCTCTCGAAGCTTACGCCAAACTCATCGTCAGGGTGTCGGACATAAACGACAATCCGCCGATATTCACGCAAGGCCAATACTCCGCGACGGTCCTCGAAGGAAACGCCAAGGGTAATTTCGTAGTGAAGGTACGTACACGCTTGGTCCCAAGCGATAAGTTCATGTTGCTATCGGTTTTCAATGACGATTTCAGGGACGTGGAAAGATTCAGCTGCTTTAGCTTCGCTGTAAAAAAAATTGTAAATTTCATGTACCTGATTGAAAGTTTTTATGCAAATATTGGTACATTAAATTTACTGTACAATTGTCATAAAAATTAATATACTTTTTCATAGTAATTAAAGTAAATTATTAAAAATAAAGTATCCCCAATGTTCTTAATACACTGAATAAGGTAAACGGCCCAGTTTCCGCCGCTGTCCCAGTTACCGCCATTAATCGCAATTTATACTAATGAAAACACAGTATACGTTAAATACAAACGAAATTGACGGCATGTTGAAGAGCGGTTTACTCTTGATTAATGCCGCGATACGTATATTTTTAATAAAATATTCCCT